>CAEGAF010101032.1:0-42829 GCA_903067075.1 Micropoecilia bifurca
TATATAAACACGTCACGTATATATATATATATATATATATATATATATACACATATTTTATTTATTTTGTTGTATTATATATAATAAGCAGCACATAGCAAACATTGGTGTAAATCTAAAACACTTTTGTGTTGCAATTATTTTAAAAAGTTGAAGCAAATCTGCATACATCGAAGAACCAAGCAACAACTATAAACCCAGTTACATTACAGAACAGAAATCTAGGATTTCTTAGATATGTGATGCTTCAACTGATTTTTCCACTTACAAATGGTCCTATTGTTCATATTATTATTGTTTAAAATCAACTTTTTTTTCTTAACAGATCAAGCAAACTCCCACAGCAAGCTCTTATGGTATAAATAAAATACTAATAATTTCTTCTGAATATTAGTCCATTTACTGAGTCATAGTGTTCACGTTATGCATACATGGTTCTTAAAACACTATCAAATCCAGGTTATACCAGTGCAGAGCAGCTTGTCACTTCGTCCGCTGAACTGTCTCCATTTTCAAGCCTTCTGTCTAGAGGTAAGTGGGTCAGTGGAAAGCTGTGATTAAAAACAAAGAGGAAAACAATCTAGATTAAAGAAAAATACCCAGCCATAGAGAATATTTCATTCTATACTATTTCTTTTTGTATTTTTGGTGCTTGTAAGGTGTAATTTCAGTCCATGATATGTTTGAAATAAATTTCTTTAAATTGTATGTGCCTTTGTCATATCTAAACAAAGTTTGGTAATAGATCTACAATCTGAATTTGTAGATGTGGAGACGTGCTTTTGCTCTCACCATGAATCAGTCATTACTCTGCATAGCGGGATATGAGTGGGAAATTCAGTAATTGTCGAAAGGCCTCTCAGGTCAAGAGGTGGAGGTCGAACTGTGGATTCAGAAATTTCAGTTAGCTATTTGTCAGCTTAACACAGTTGGAAAGTATTCAAATCCTTTGACTGTTTTCATATTTTGATTTTTTTTTTTCCCCAACCAAAAACTTCAATCTACCAACACAAAGTGGTGCATATTTGTGAAGTGGAAGAAAAATCATGTAGAGCTATCAAAATAGTTTTGAAATGAAAATCTAAAATCTGTGATGTGTGTACAACTAGATATAGTTGTATACCTAAAATAAAATCTAGTGCAACCAGTTGCTACCAGAGGTACCCTAATTAATTTAAAAATCCAGCTGCTATGAAGGCTTTAGAGGCTTCATGACAAGACGAGGCCAAGCTTGTTCTGCTGGAGTCATTGCTGCACAATGGCTGCTGGAAAAGGGAAATGTTTTGCTTCCAGCTGCATTACAGACCACGTGTCTATGCATTTTTTCCAATTCACAAAAAACAGCTAGTCTTGTTTCTCACATTACATTATCCACAACATCTGAGTATGTACTCCAAGAATTGAAATAAACTGAAAGTGAAAACTCGGGCATGGGAGGAGTTTAGAGAGGCCATGGAGAAAGACTTCCGTACGGCTTTGAGGCGATTCTGGTCCACCATCCGGCGTCTCAGGAGAGGGAAGCAGTGCAGCACCAACACTGTCTATAGTGGGGATGCTGTGCTGCTGACCTCAACTCGGGACATTGTGGGTCGGTGGGCGGAATACTTCGAAGACCTCCTCAATCCCACCAACATGCCTTCTGTTGAGGAAGCTGAGCCTGGGGACTCTGGGTTGGGCTCTCCAATCTCTGGGGACGAGGTCGCCGAGGTGGTCAATAAGCTCCTCGGTGGCCTCAGGGCCCCGGGGGTGGATGAGATCCTCCTGGAGTTCCTTAAGGTTCTGTTATAGATGTTATAGGGTTGCGGTGGCTCACGCGACTCTGCAATATCGCATGGACATCGGGGGCAGTTCCCCTGGATTGGCAGACTGGGATGGTGGTCCCCCTGTTTAAAAAGGGGGACCGCAGGGTGTTGCTCCAATTACAGTGGGGTCACACTCTTAAGCCTCACTGGTAAGGTCTGTTCAGGGGTCCTGGAGAGGAGGGTCCGTCAGATAGTCGAACCTCGGATTCAGCAAGAGCGTCTAATTTTAGGCTTTATAGCAAAGGGAAACATGCATGTTTTACAACTAGAGAATATATGCATTTCCTTTAGCAGAACTCTCCATGTTTATGAAAACTGAAGGGGAAAAAAAATCTCCAAAATCTCCAAAAAACAAATAATAATACAAAAATCTGAAGTTGGCATTTTCATGACTGCATGAAAACGATTTAAACTACCAAACTTCATTGTTATTCCACCACATAATTATGTGCTACTTTGTGTTGGTGTGTCAAATAAAACCCTAATAAAATGCCGTAATGACAACATGATCAAAGTGTATGAATACTTTTGAGAGATGCTGAATATTTCCCAGACGATACTTGCCATAATAAAAATTAGACCTAAACTAGTTTTTTTCCCTCTCTCTCTTTTTACACTTGGACCTGAAATTCTTCTCACCTCTCCGTAAGCGAGGCTTGAGGTGCCGGTGAACTGGAGGCGGTGCAATTTCTCCAGGTTGGCACATTACTGGGCTGAGTGACGAGGCAGACTCAGCTCTGGAGTTTGTACTGAGGAAGCTGCAAGTCCTGGGACTCATGGGGATGTAACTGTCACCTTCAACAGAGGGAAGAGACGGAGAAGGGGACGCCATGGGGACGTACGAGTCATCCTGGTATCTTTGAACTCGTACCGTATTTAAACAGGGCTGAAAAGAGACAAAGAATCGTTTGATCAGACAGGTGCGTTAGTGTTTTTGTAATGCATGCGAAGCACTATGGACACATGCTTAAAGAGCTTTCAGATCTCCTAGTTTTGGTAGAACCGCTTTAGGAGATTCTCCCCTTTCCCACATACAAATATGTTTTGTAATTGGACAAAAGCGCTTTTCAAAGTGGAGATTTTTTAACAACTGTCTTGGGTGTATCTGTGCACAGTATTTGGCAGAAGAACATATAGCAGCCTACTCTGAGTCTGCCCACTCTCGCTTTGTACACAACAGCAGCAGCAGTAGTTTTTATTGTCTTTTCTGTATCTCTCTCATATTTTACAAACAAACATTGTCTGAGAAGCATTCAAAATTTAGAGGAGATAGGAAACAGCTTCAGAATTATTGGCTTCACCCTCACCAAGGCTCAGGATGCCCTTCCTTTTGTATGTTAATTTGCCATTTGATGTTCAGGTTATTGCCACCTACTGGCATGGCATGGGTATTTAAATCTAGATGGAAATATTTTAAATAATAAAGATAAAGAAGATTTGGAGGGATGTACTCTGGCCTTTTTATGTAAATTTACAGGAGAAGTCCTGATCTTTTCACACAATTGAAGAGCATTTGTGTATAGTGAATCATTTCCACCCTAAAGTTGGTCATATGTACAGGACCACGTTCCTGCTGAAAAACCCAGCTACCCATTTTCAGTATTCTAAAAGATCCCACAATTTTCTTAATTACTGTATTTCAAGTAGCTTGTGATTCCATGAACTGTAACAAGGTTCCTGAGCTTTTGCAAGAAAACAAGTCCACTGCATCACAGAGCCTGAGCTGCTTTTCCACTTTCATATTTTGTAGCATTTCAGTTATAGTTCCAGTAGCTTTTAGTAAACTGCACACATTTATATTTATCACAGCAAGAAAAAAAGAAACACTTTTACTGACATGATGGGTCCCTAAAGTTAGCCACCTGGCATTTAAAGACATCTTCACACCTTTATGCAACTCTGTGCTGTAATTATCTAATGGGCAACTTTAGAATATTTTTTTATATTGCTTATTATTCTACTCACTAGTGAGCATTTAGTTAGTCGTTCCTGCTAAACAACTAACTAAATGTTGTGATTAAATTCCATGTAGCTGAAGCTTGTCGTTTTATGTGCAAATGTTCTCATCTTACTCCCAATAACAACATCTTATCACCAAATTTAGAACTTCTTCCAACTTTGTTTTTTACAGTAGCAGAAGTTTTAAACCATTTAAGTACAGAAGAAGAATAGTTTAGATTTTCTTGTACCCATTTTCTGATCGAAAGTATCTTAAGATCTGCATACTGCCTTAGGTAAATGTCATTTCTTTTTAAAGAACTTGTTCAAGAAATGGGTCTCTGTCTCACATTATAAAGTAAACAACTAAGAAAATTCCTGAAGAATTTTTGAGGCTGTCTGCTATTTGGTGTCTACCGGCATCTTTTGAAGGTAAGTAAGCCCAGGGCATATCAGCTTTCAGTGCTGAAGAAGCCAGATTTTTATCTGGTTAATGCCAACACCAGAAATAGCTAGTATTAGCTTGTTGCAATTGATAACATACACAAATTAATATGCTTGAAAACAGGCCACAAATCTGCACACAAATTCTCTGGCAGGAATTGAGACAATCTGCTGCTTCTTTTATTTTTTTTGCAGTTGATGCAGTGGCGGACTGTGGCTTTTAAAGCTTGGCATCACATTTCAGGAAATGCTACATTTTGCTTTTTGTTTTAGTAATATGCTAAGCTACATTCTGCCATGCATTCTTCTTCCTTGCATAAAGGTCAGCGCAGTTGTAGAAAAATATCCCTATGCAATATTAAACAATATTGTAAAGGTAATATTTGTTGCATATTTTCCCCACTCTAGGTCTTATTATACAGCATGATTTTCCGCCCACTCTCTGTGACCTTGAGTATTTCAACCATTAGAATCTATATCAGATATATGCACCAAGAACAGGGGTAGGGAAAGTCTGTTGTTACATAGTTTAAATTTAATAATATACCAGGCAGACCTTTGTGATTGCGAAGAGCACAGACTAAATGCTTTTCGGCTCTATTTTGAGTTTGACTTGATGATACTGAACTCTAAGAAATTTTAGGATTTGTTTTCATTTATAAACAAAAAGGTCTGTTGTACTGTTGTAATGCATAAACTTTAAATGCGATTGGTGGTTGATTTTATTCCATTTAGACAAAGGTTTAGTTAGCCGTTTCCTGTAAAACAACTAACTAAATGTTGTGATGAAATTCCACGTAGCTGAAGCTTGTAGTTTTATGTGCAAATGTTTTCATCATACTCCCAATAACAACACAACATCTTCTTACCAAATTAACACTTTGTCTTCTGTTCCTCATTAATCTACTGTCGGCGTTGCCTGAAAATATGAGATAAGAAAAGCCTCATCAGACTCTAAAGCAAAATGCAACTGTAAAAAAGAACATTTCAGCAAGTGGAGGGTTTTATGGCTTTCTGCTCCAGGTGGCATGATCTATGGGGGAGCTGTGAGGCAAAAATAATTATTTTGATTAGCTGCACTGCAAAACAAGTGTTCTAATGGAAATTATGTATGCTATGCTATAATGTGTGCTCCAGTTAAGAAAATATCATGGCTACTGGTGTCAAATTTGGAATCTGATTCATAGCTTAAGGTTTGGTCCATAAGCATCTAGTGCTATCTTGGCACTAGGACCACCTTATAATGTATCACTTTACATCACATTGAAATTATTACATTTACATTTTGGGATAGGTTACCTAATAAAAGGGTAATATTTTTCCCTTGTGACAAATTACTTCATTAGTTAACAAATGTGGAAGAAGAATGAACTCTGCCAACGGGACCGTTCATTCAAAAACCGCCGCTAGCTGCAGCTATGTTTTCATTTCAGGCTGCACACATACAGTGAAATAAAATCCGTACCCATCGTGAAATGATCCAATCCGGACAATGAGGTTCTTCTGGAAAATACCGGCACGTTAGCGGGGAAGTGCTGCGAACTGAACGTCTTTGGCCTGTGAGCTCCTCCGTCACTCAGCAGCTCTGACAGGTGAGTGGGCTTGGGCGGAAGCGGGGGTGGCGTTTGGGTGTCGCCGGCTGCATCGAACACGGTGGGAGAGAAAGGTTTGTCGAACTGGAAGACGTTTGGGGAACAGTGATGGAGCGGCGAGGAGGAGGCAGACGGCAACACTGGGAAGCTGCACGGAGCGCTGAAGGGAGCGCTGGACATCCTCCCATTGGAGTAGAGAGATGGGCTGCGGCTCATGTGAGAAATGGAGGACAGGGAAGACTCGCCGTGCACGTCCTTGGCTGCATCGTCTGACAACCTTTGCTCCAGAGAGATGTCAGAGTTTGTGAAGCTGTCTTGTCTACAGATGTAAAACGTAAAAAAAAGAGACGAAAACACTTGTTACACATCAACCAATGGTGTAAAACCTTCTCCTGATTTCACATACCTAGTGGTTATACTCCTTGTTTCACACTGTGAGAGGAGGAGATAATCTCGTGGATAGCTGGTGTCTGGTTGGCTCGCTAGAGACACTCGATCACTGTCCACTGATGGCTGAATGGAGGTGGGGGTAAGAGAAGATCCATCATCTGTGCTCTCTGATTCAAACCAAAGGAGAAACAAACACAAAAAACTGAGTTTACATACAGCTAGAAATGGAAGTCACAGAAAAACATGTGCTGGCTGCTTCAGCTTGTACTCCCCCCTAATAAAGCAGGCACATTTAAAGAAGAGATAGGGGGAGGTGTTCAAAGGGACGGCAAAGGTCCGAAACACATGTCTCTCTTCCCTCTTTTTTTATTTGGATACTCTGTCTCTTTTTGCTCAGTTTGGCTATCGTTCAGAAATTTCTTTCATTCCATTTGACTCGAGGCCTTCAAGTCAAGGCCGTCCCTGCAGAACCGTGTGTTACGACAACAAAAAGCAAAAAAAAAAAAAAAAAACCACAAAAAGTTTGTTCTCAGGAAACTACTTGTTACTCTCAGAGGTTTACGTTGTCTTGTGGTCATGTTAAACAAGAAAAAAAACAGAAAAACATTTCAATTCCATAGAAAAAATTGCAAAAGGAGATTTTTTTTTTTTGTGAGTAGTTGCAACAACACCGTGACCTCGCTCTATCTCGTCCAAGCAAATGTCAGCGTTCCAACAGACGTCCTGAGGTTTTTCAGAACGTCTTCGCTGAGCTTTTTTTTTTTTTTTTTTTTGACGGAACAGTTAAGCTGTATCTGAACAGCATATTGTATTGTTCAATGAATTCATGACATCATTATTGGAATACAGCACCTTGTGAAATAGATGATCTTATCTTGGTTTAAATACTTCTCTGATGGTCTAAATGTTTAAAGTAGAATCCGTTGAGGAAACAACATTCCAAGCTTAAAACGTGGGAATGTTGTTTTATCAATTGAGCATCCCACAGATCACTGATTGCCCCATCAACGGAAACTGGTGAGAGTATAGAACAACTGCAAACCTAGAAAGATTTGGTCATCCACCTGAACTGACAGGGCAGGGCAAGGAGAGCATTAGCAAGAGAAGCCAGATCCACAGCTCGTCTGGGAAAATCTCATCAACATTCCTCGATGAAACATAGTGGTAACAGCATAATGAAGCACTGAGGCTTTCTTTAGCCGAGATAGGACAACTGGCTGCGCTTAAAAGGAAAATGGTTCGAAATTTTCATCTGTTGTCTCTGTTATTAATACCATTACTATTACCATCACGTTAAATTCCAAACAAATTAGGGCTGGACTACAAGTTAATAATTTATATCATGACAGACATATCAATAGGCAATACGTCAATAATTTCACTAAACTCTGATCCAGAACTGCACAGCATTCTGGGAGATCTTGGTAGAGGAAAAAGCTTTAGATGCTCAACCTCTCCTGTCCAGCTAAGAAAGACGAGTGACATCACTCGCTAACAAGTTGCTGCTGAGCGACTTGCACAGCAGCAATTTTACGTTTTGCCACTGTGTTTCATACTTGTAGCTGCTTAAAATCAAAAACAACGCCATGGAATAAAAACTGTGGTTCAAAACAGGCAAGGTCATGCCAACATTTCAGCAGTATTTCAGATACTTTAAACAAAAGCTAATAATTATCGGTATTGACCGATACGAACCGCCTACATCGTAATACATTTGTGAGCCGTATCATTCAGCCCTAACTCAAATACACTGTAGTTTGTCAAAGTGTCGGCAGGTTCTTTTAATTCAATTAAAAATACTTTAAAATCCGTATAGATAAATTAACCATTGTAACTCATGTAATACAGACTTCTTCAACAGGTTTTTGCAGATACTGATGGAAAAGAAATGCAGTTGAACTTAGCTGCCTGGAAATGACTCAAAAAAGAAAAAGCGGTTGATTAGCTTGTAATGGCCCCCCAGTGGTTCTGCTGCTATCTCCTCTGATAAAGCAGAGACAACATGCTGCACCACAAGCAGCATGTCAAAACGTTTTTAACTGCATCTTTACACGCACATGAGTCGGTGTGGTGACAGAATGTTGAGACGCAATTTGTCGCCAAGCAAGTAAACCATGCATACAGTTTGGGTCACGGACAGAATTGTCTGGAAATATTTCACATATCGATGGGTTAGGAGTTCTAAATAGAGGAAAGTTTACTCGTCTGGATTTTTTTCGCTGCTGTGGGGAGGCGTAAGATGCCTCTGGTGGTGGTAACCACGGCTTGATAAAAGTGTGATTGTGGAGCGTGTTTGAGAGCTTAGATACAGAGAAATTAATCAGCTGGTATTGCAGACCAGAAAAGGCGTGATCTTTTGGTGCATGCTCGAAGTGTGAAAACATTCTGGACTGCAACCAATTTGAGGCTTCACATCATTTCCTCTATGAAGTGCCTTTAAATTTATCATCAGTGTTAATCTAAATGTTTGGTGCCCTAGTCAGAAAAATGGTTGTGTGACCACAAAATGTCAATGTAGCACAGTAAGAAAGGTTATGTCAATAAATATGTTTTGTTTTGAAGCTTTAATCTTTGTAAGATAGCTTTTATTAAAGATGCTGTTATTCGCAATGGGAAATTTAAGATAGATAAATTGTCGAGCTGAATTTTATTAAAAAGAAAAAAATTATATATATATTTAAAAAACTAAGCAGAGGGTCACATTTTGATTACGCTTAAAAAGACGACAGCCAAATCAAATTCATTTATAGCGCACATTTCATATGATGGTCGTAGACCCAATGTGCTTGGAAGGACGTGTAAGAATAGAAATAAAAACAGCCAATGAAGTGCTAAAAACACCAATTCAACCAAATTACAAGTAAAAACATAGAGATTTAAAACAGCACTGAGAAAGAAGATCCCATTAAATCAGGAAATGAAAGATGTAAAAATAGGCTAATAACCAGGAGGATAACACTTTATGAAGCCGAATACATAAACCGAAGTAAAAGCTTGAGAGAATAAGCATGTTTTGAGTTTGCTTTTAAAGCTAGACACTAGAAACTGATATGAACTCAAAGAGGCAAGAGCTGCTATAATGAGAAGATGTTTAAAGGTCTGTCAGGGAGATATTCTAGAAGCTTCTCAGCAATATAGGAAGAAGCCAAACCGTTTAAAGCTTTAAAAATAATCAATAAAATGCAGATTGTGATACATTACAATCCAAAATTACAGCTCGGTTTTAACATGCTTACATGGTATAATAACAAACAGAGGATTCAAATGAGCTTAAGTGAAGCTTTTTAGATGATCAGGGCCTACAAGAAGAATTTCCGTTTTGTCCATATTCAAGGAGATTATTAACAGTTAAAAGTAACATTTCTGGCAATTTGGGCATCAAGAAGATGCAAACTGCAAATAGCATTGGCCCTGATATGGAGTACTGAGATCTTTATGAGCTTTTTAAAAACAATGATCAACTTATTTTTGACCTGGCATCATGACGATCAAGAAACAGAGCATAAATGTCTCCTGGATGTTATGGAGTTTTGCCTATTTCAAAAAGAGCTAATGCGAGCAGTTTGTCTTTCCCAGCATTTTTTTTCTTTATTGTCGAGCTGAATTTTATTAAAAATAAAGTTGGTGCAGAGGCGTAGCATCTGAGTAATCCCTGTTTTTAGATTGTGAAGTGGCAAAACGTAGCAGAGGAGTGCGTGTATGGGGTTGTATAAACGTTAAAGTTGGTGCTTTTCCCGATAAGCTATCGAAGGTCGCCGCACCTCTGTGAACAGGCGGCCTCAGAGTTTCTCACTTAAAGCTGTGGTTCAGAAGCAGTGCTTTCAAAAAGTATTTATAACTTTTGAACTTTTTTACATTATAGTCACAAGCTTTACTGTACTTGACTGTAATTTTAGAGAAGAGACCAAGAAGAGACTTGCGCATAATTGTGAAGTGGGAAAAAGACTCATGGCTTGCAGGTTTCGCAACAAGAAAAGTTTGAAACATTAGTTGTGCTTTTGGATTTGGCCCACTTTAGTCTTATACCCTAAGATGAAATCCAGAGCAATTGAAAAGTTATCTAATTAGTACATGATCAACACCATGAAGACCAAAGCAATGTCATATTAAAACATCTCATAGACTTAATTAAGAAGGGGGAAATAATCAGAGAACCAATCCAGGGGCTCATGGTAACTCTGGTATTATCCATCCCCATGTTTGTATTATTTTCTTTATGTTGTTGTATTTTTAAAAAGTATTTTACTAAGTTATTATTATTTTTGGCCAATTCTCCTTCAGCTGCAATTGGGTACATTTGCATGTATGTTAGTCAAACGTACATCAACGCGCACTGTCCCATTTGAGTACATAACAGGGACAGAACGTGATGGCAGCATCATGCTGATGCTGTGAGGAGGAATTTTGTCACCAGGAAAAATAATTAAAAATTGATAGATAAAGCTAAATCTTGGCCAAACTGGATAAAGATCATAATTGAGTCTGACTGAGTATTTAATGTTTCCAGTCTTACTGAGGAAGAATGGTAGACAATATGGTGCTAGTGACATGAAGACATGCACTGGAGGGTTTGTTATCAAACAGGAGAAAGCTGTATAGAGATTACCTTCTAAGTAAGTGGTGTGTCTACAACTGTCGCTGAACAACGAACATGTCACACTTTTCAGATCTTTTATGCTAAAAAAAACTTCCTTTGAGACCATCTGTCTTTTTCTGCCTGTGCTACTTAGTGCTGTCACTTAAACACCCAAGTAAAACTCCTTCTAGTTAGTTTTAATGTGGCATACTTAGAGGTTACATGGTAGGGATAATGTTGCAAAGTACTTTATACTTATAACCAGTACTCTGCAACTTATTGTCGGAAATCTTACTCAGACTTTGTGTTTTCGTCAAAAGCTGAAAAAGGAACAAGACAAACAGCTCTGACCTCATCATGTTTACCTCTAAGTTTGCCACTTCCTGAGTGGGAACACTGACACCACTTATTTTGTAGTTGTTCCCATGACAGGACGTGTGTTTTTCAACGAGACAGGTGTATTTCTGAGGTAAATCTTATTTTAAAGCAGAACTTAAACAAAAACTACACAGTAAAAATTAAAAAAAAATGTCTAATTTACAGTGAAATATCGGCAGCTGTGGTTGCTAGAAATTTACGGTAAAATTTGTATTTTACCGTTATATCATATTACGGTAAAATGTAGTATATTTTACAGTAATAGTAAAAACAAAAAGCTAAATAAATAGATTTCTGTATCTACCTGCCTCCTCCAGGTTCCCGAAACGACAAATCTGACTGATGTTGCTGATCCAGCCGTTCATCTCCTCCTCCGTGTTGGCCACGAGGTAAAAAACGCGGGAAGACGTTTTCACCACGAAGAGGTGCTTCCCGTGAAAGTCCCGCTTTATCCGCAGCTGGTTGTTGAGCATCTCCACCTCACATTCCTTCAGGTCGATGGTTCGGATCGGTTTCTTGGAGTTCTTGCTCTGGTAATATTCCAAGACATCCGGGTTGCCACACATTCTCCCCGACCGGAGCACGAACCAGCGCTTCCGCCACGCCTGCAGATGAAAGGGAAAGGAAATTATATATATCCATTTTCTATTAGTTGATTTTACAATATCATTTTAGAGTTAATTTGCAGGTGTAATGTAAACAACAACTTTTCATTGTATCTACGTGACTTTTTGGGATGTCAAGAAACTCTTACATTTGCGCACATTTTCATGTATTGCTTCTTTCATCAATATTTTAAAAGTATAAATATTTTTAACGTGGTTTCTAGCTCTATTTGAAACATCCAGTGTTTATTCTGCGACAAGCAACCATTTTTACCTGATTGGGCTCTGATTGGTGATTGCACCAAACAGAGCTAATCACCAAAAACAGATTATCTCTAGTCAAATGAGATTCCCCCCGCCCCTTTTTTTTTTTTCTTTAAATGCATCAAAACAAGGAATTCCTACCATGTTCAGGCTATAAATGCATCAACCAACAGCATGCACTCTGATGTACTTAATTTGAGTTTTTAAACCTCAAATATATGTTTGAGACAACCACTTTCATGCATCAATGGGAACAGCCTTTGCCTTTCCTTCCTTTTCTGTTTAGTCAAAGCTCTTCTATCCATCAAATGGCATTCAACCATTACTCCTTATAAAAAGCAAACGCAAATTTTGAATTGCTCAAAAGTCTGCGGGTCAGACCTCAAAGCAAGAACATTGAAACATTAAGGAATTTATCCACAGGTATTGATCCTGCCTTGCAAACCTGCTAAAGAATTCTTTTGAAAATGCCTCAAAATTGTTTGTTTAATTAAGATAAAGGGAAAAATTCTGCTTACTACAACCAGTCCATTATGATAAAGCTTAATTAGTCAAGAATTGACTTGAAAGCAGAAATGTCAGTAGTTACATGAAAGAGCTAAAAAAAAACAGGAGCATAAGTTGACAAAGTTTTATTTCCTCGCTAATCTTGTTTGATAAGTTAAATATGATTTATTAACCATATCAGTTATTAGATTATTTTTCATAATTCATTAATTTGAGCCATTGTAACCCTTAGAAGGCCTTACACAAAAATTTTCCTTATGTCATTCCCAGAGTTTGTTTCTGCAGTGGCTGCAGCATCGTTCTTTTCCTCGGGTCATCATTGCTGTTTTGTTCTTGTTGAGGATCAGATAATCTGATCATAACCTCTGCTCCAACAGCTAACTTAGCAGTTTTAACGTTTTTTTTTTTTTGCTTTTGTTTTGGTCAGCAAGCGGAACCTCAGCTCCAGTTTCCCAGAAGTGCTGAGAAGAGGAAGTTGACTGTATTTAGCAGAAACACAACGAAAGGGGTATTTATACATCTCTTGGTTTATACTGAAAACTGAGTTCACGCTTTACTGAAAGTTTATATTTATAAAACCCCTGAAGCTATTTCACCTATTTCAGCCAAGAATTAACTATTTCACATTACAACGTAGAACAATTTAAATAATTAAGTAGAAGAAAACGGTTAATAAATCATATTAGGCAAGCTTAACACAATTTCTCAAGTGTTTTTTTTGTTTGTTTTTTTGTTTCATGGTTTTTGAAGGCATTGTTGTGGGGCAGCGATGTGATCCCATAGAATATGTATTTTGTTTTTGTCTTCTGCACAAGTCGGTCATGAATTCATGTGTTCACACCAGGAAATGGGTCGACCTGCAGCACATTTGGTGCCAATAACACTGCCGGCTTTAAGAGGAAACCATAACTACAGATGGCAGTTTGATCCAGTGGGTGTTCACCATATGCAAAGTTCTGAGCCAGGATGAAAACAAGTTTCTTTTTTTTCTTTTTTTTTTAATCGAGGTCAATCTCAATATATCAGCTGCAAAAGCAGTCTATATATATTTACAGAGAAATAGAGAAGATATCTGTTGACATATTTGAAACATGTGAAAAGAATACAAGGCAAAATAAAACAAAAGTTTTGAGGTGTAAACATGCTTGCTTACAAAGTTTTTCCATGTATCTTTGGTCCATCCTTTTTGGATGAAGTTAGCATTTCTGCCATCATGTGACCAAAGTAAGCTTTGGTCAGTTTCTAACGTCTTGCCACAAACTGACTCATTCTTAACTGGGTCATTTATACATTTGCAGAAATGACTCACTCTTTGAGGCAGGTTAAATCTGTCCTGTTCACAACCCGACAGGTATAAACAATGGAGGGTTAATCATCTTAGTGCACAATAACAGTCCCTTTCCAAAGCATCCTTGAACTCTTTTGCTTTTTGTCAAAGAGCAACATCAAACTGTCATGCAATAGTCTCAACATAAAGAAACATTTAACCGGGACGTTGCATTTGAGAAAAAAATGTTAGACATTTCTAAAGAGTGTGGTTGCATTAGGATTCAGTCCCCTTTCATTTCACTGCAGCAGTTGTCTTTAGAAATCACATAGCAGAAAAAAAAGTCAAAATTTTGCGAAGAAATTTAAACTATATTTACTATTTACGTTACAACGTTGCTTGAGAAAATAAGAGAGAAATTGTCATTTATCTAAACATAGAAAACAAGCTAGTCAAGCTATTCGGAAAAGCAGCCTAAAGGCCTGTGGTAACTCTGGAGAAGCTGTAGAGCTTCACAGCTCAGGTAGGAGAATGTGTCAAAAATATTAGTTATCTGCTGTAAATCTTGCCATTATGGAAGAAAGAGATAAACAAGTGTTAATTAAAGAATGGAGTTCCAGTTTACAACAACAGAGGCGAACACATGAGAGAATGTGCTCCAGTTAGACAGGCCCAAAGTTGAACTTTTTGACCTATTGCTGCACATCATCATGACACCATAACACTTTGGAGAGGCTTTGCTTTAGCAGAGTCTAATAATGCTGGTTAGAGTTGTTTGGAAAATAGCTGGAACTAAATTCCCGGGCGATTCTGGAAGAAAAACTGAGGCCGCTGAAGGTTTTTGACTGTGATGGAGGTTCGACTTCTCGCAGGACTACCGGTAAATCGGAGCATATTTATGTGTTAGAACGGCTTTGTCAAAGTCCATAACTAAACTTAAACCAAACTTAACTTATTTTGTGAAAAAACATTGGTAAGAATTATAATTTCTTGCATACTCCATAGAAACATGCAGGTGTAATTGCACTGAATGGGGCCTAAATATTCCACACTTTTCAGATTTTTATTTGTATTATGTATCATTTTCTTGACACTATATTATATGTTTTGGTCTTTTACATAAAACCCCCCAAAGTACATAAATTTTATGATTGTAAAGTGACAAAGGCAGGGGGGAAAAAGCCCCCATTCCTTATTTTGTTGTTTTCAGGTGAATTTGAGCAAAGAATAAAGTCTTGTGCACAAATGCAGCCTCATTTTGCATAAACATTTCTGCAGCAGGGAGCACAACGATTATTTTGAGCAAGATAATTGAAATTTCCATACTGCACTGTGCCAGTAGTTGACATTTGAATGAGGAAAACAGCATGGCTGTCTGTCGAACTAAACGAAACATAATCAGCAAGATTTGCATGAGTTTCTATTTCCAGCACGAGCCCCTTGCCCCCATCAGCACATAAACACAACCACACACACACTCAACTCCACCTAGGCTTTCCTTGAACCGCCGTTGTCAGAAGGGCCCTCCGCCTCCACCACTCATGCAGAGGAAGTGCAAAAACAGCCATCATAAAGCGGGACTATTTCTGCTTGCCGCTTCGGTGTCTGGGTGCTGCTGACATTACTTCCCATGTTTCACAATACACAGTCATCCCACAAAAACACAGACACACACATGCACACACACACACACACACACACACACACACACACACACACACACACACACACACACACACACACACACACACACAGCAGCCCAACATCATCACATGATCCCAACAACCACAAAACAATGAAGGCTGTATGCTGTTCCACAGAGCACATACATGCAGGTATGCTCTTAACTCCATAGGAGTTGCTTCTAATGAGCATTTACACTTCTGTTGCTACAAACAGTGTGGGTGGATCAGTGAGGTGGCAGATGCTGAAACGAGGAAGACAGCGTAAAGAAGACTGGAATTACAATAAGCATGTCCAAGTCGGCGTGTGTATGAGTGCGTGGGACCTAGATCAGCACACAGACGCAAGGTGAAACGGCGCAGCCTCCCCTTCCCTTCCATGTCCCAACAGAGGACAAAGACAAGAGTCTGTACTTACAAATCTCTTCAGCTTCTTCTCCGGGGGGGATTTAATGAGCCAGCCGGTGCACACCACATCCCCGGCACTCATCTTGACTGCAGAGTGTGTCGTTCTCACGACTGATCCACCGCTCCCTCTGTTGCTGCTGCTGCTGCTGCTGCTGCTGCTGTGAAACTGAGAGCAATGCGAAGCATATCCTGTGTTCTGGTATTCAGCTCAGCCACTCCAAAAAGGAGGAAGTAAAGAAACTGATCATACTGACCGAGAGAGAGAGAGAGAGAGAGACGCAGTTAAAGAGGAGAGGGGGGAGGGTGTTGGTGGATGGCTGAGAGGGTGTTGATGGTGAGAAATATCCTGCAGATGCAAAAGGTTTGATGGATTTAAAGACTGTGTGTTATGTTGGGATGCTACATTGTATTTCAAAACGGTGCCTTGCAGAACGATTCACACTCCCTGAACTTTATCAAATTTTCTCACATTGCCACCAACCCAAATAGAGCCTAATTTAGATTTTTTTTTTTTTTAACAAATAAAATATGATTATAGCAGTATATGTGTATCTAAAGAATGTGTAAATTACAGAAGAGTGGCTCTTTGCAATTCAATTAAAGGACACAGCAAACATCTGGTCAGATCAGACCAAAACTAAACTTTTTGGCCTTCGTGCAAAATGCATGTTCTGGGAAAACCCTTAACATTACCCTGATTACACCCATCCTACAGTGAAACAGGTGGTGGCAGTATCATGCTCTGGGGACGATTTTCTTCTCCTAGGTCAGAGGTTTACACCTCCGACGGGAAAAGTGTTAAAACAACAACTTACAATGCTCATTAGCCTGGACATCATGTCCTCCATAGTGAAACATGGGAGTGGCAGCAACGTGCCATGGGGGGGGGATACGTCTTGTTTTCTTATTTGTAACAATAAAAAAATATGCATCACTTTATGTTAATCTAACACATCATATTCCAATAAAATATAATGACTAATGTGGAAAAATACAAGGTGTGTGAATGCTTCTTTGCGAAGCACTGTAAAAAAATATCCCTTATTCACACTTCCAGTATGGTCTCTAAGCTAGTCACTGCCACACTTAATGCTGTAACAATACACAATATGCTTCTCATATTAATACTTACATATTAACAGGAAAGAGAGTGCAAGTTTCAAACATGTCTCACAGAAAACCAGGTTCATGGTTGTGGTCTTACAGCTGCTTTGTTGTTTTAACTCATTTTCTGCCAGTGCTCTAACCCCTGCTTGAACAAATCGCCATACTTTCAAAACTAACATGTTGCGTTCTTATGCAAAGGAGTGATAAGAAAGGTTGCAAAATCAATACGCCAGCACCTGTTTGAGGTTCTTTGGAAATGGTTTACATGAATCCTGCAGCCTTTTGCATTTTCTTTTTTTTTTCTTTCTATGTAATATAAAATCTCATGCCGGAGGCAGCCTCTCCACCTACCATGTCTATTAGGATCCAGTGAAATAGGGCAAATTGTTTTACAAGCTTGCTCATTTTTGCCACTGTCAGACAAGTTCACTACCGTTAATGTCGGAGTGAATCTACTGTATGATGAACTGTCCTCCTATTATTACCGTTTCATGTGTCACGTTGTTTCTGTGTAGGCGGATGAATCAAACAGTCTACTGATTAATAATGGGAGTGTTCTGACTTGTTAATTTCTGTAGACGTTTACAGCAGAAGGTATTATGAAAATATCCTCCTTTTTACACAGTTTGTCTTAGGTTATGGAGAAAGATCTGTCAAGATGTAGGTTAACATCGGAAATGATTGTTGTTCCTAAAGCCTTGATTTGTGCTTTTTGCAGGTTCTTTTTTTCCTATATATTTTCTCCTATTTTCTGTGGTATTTATTCTCCGTTTTTATTAAAGTGCTGCTGATTTAACTCTGTTCAATTGCCTTACAATAGACATTACTTACCTCATATCTTCTTGTGGCCTAGACTTGAATTGGATCTCACTGTACGTATGCTCAAGTGAAGTCATCAGAGTTTCTAACTACTTGGACTTCTTTCATCAAACTGACCCGGACTGCTTACCTTCTTCTATCCTACATCTTGGTTCCATTTACCGTAATTCTCCTGGCTGTCTGCCTTTAGATCCGTAGCAATGCTCACCTCCACCTCAGTTTATCACCACAACTGCCATGAAATCCTCTGCTGCTTCCCCAGAAATAGTAACAATCCAAAAAAACCACAAACTACAACTACATGACTTTGAGCAACACTAACCTCAATCTTTCTTTTTTTTATTGTCCCTTGCAGCTACACTGTTCAAACAACTGGTTTTGTCAACACAATTACACAAAGGCATGTTTGATATTGAACATTTGCTTTGCTCTATGTCTTGATTCTAATTCTTTATTTGGGTTAAGTTACATCTTCAAATTAAGACACTTGCCGCTTTTTCCACTGATCTATAGCTTGGACTTTATCTCCCTTCTTCGAAAGCCACCATGTATCTCACCTCAACATCAGCTTGAGTTGTTTCTTTAGCTTCCTCTCAGCTGGAGTTTCAACATTCATTACGGCTACCATCTTTTTCTCTTATCTTCACCATGTGTGGTTTGTTTACCAATAACTGCTTGTCTGGCTTAGAACTACATGTTTAAAAGCACTTTGTGAAAACTTGCAGCAGGTTGAAATATCTGTTATGCAGGTATGTTGATATTCATGTTAAGATTAGCCTGAAGTTATTTTTTTTCCTAACCAGCACTTGTTTTTCATTTAGTTTTATTTATTTATTTATTTATTTTGTGCTTTTTCTGGACATTTGGTGTTATACTGTATGATAAATAATGAAATACATGTTCTAAACTTAACTGCAGGACTATTGAGCATATAATTATTCTGGTAATTATGATATCAATCCTTCTACGTAAATCAAGATACACAGAAACAATGCAACACAAATAATAATAGATTTGCCTCTCCGAATTCCATATTTTAACGTTACTGAGTGAATACTTTGCTTTCTTTGAGACTTTCCTTCTGACCAGCTTTGCTGACCCTGCTAAAGAATTCCCACATTTAACAGTAGGGTTGATGGTGTGAATTTTCTCTTCTTTTTTTCCTTTTCCTGTCTTTTCTTTTGCAGTTTGGACCTGTCCTGTTTTATGAAAGAGCCAGAATCACACAACGATGGAAGTGCACAGAAAAATCTGTATAATAGCCATTATGGAGGATTATCAGCAGACCTGCTGATCTTTTCTCCCTCCAGGACATGGTACAGGCAGCACAGTTGAACTTATTCTTTAATGTAAGCTATTTGCAATTTTACGAAAGTCATCACATGTATAAATAATTGTTTACTCTCTTATTTGCATGTTTATTTGTGGTGCTTTTGTTCTGCAATATTCTGTGAACATATCATGAGAAAGATAACCTTCTCTTCCTCTTTGTACATATAACTATAAAAACAGTATATATGTACATATTTACAAAACATATATATTTACCAACTGTTGTTATTTATATTTAAAATGTCTTCTTTGAGAGTAAAGTCGATCCGAAGTCGCAGGCTTATTGAATAAAATTGATTCTGGCGTTTCGTTGTGGGCTGTAGGGGGCAGCAGCGTCTTGAAACACTTTTAATTTCTCAAAAAAAGAAGAAGTTAACCTGACCAAAGAGCCTGAAAAGAGGGAACTCGCAGTAGATGTCAGGTGAAATAACCGACCTGAATTTTACAATCAATAAATGTACGTTTAAAGTGTAGAAATAAATGTGTTGCATTATTTTATATCTAAAATATTACGGCAATACCCTCTAGGTTTATAAGTCTTGGGAATGTGTTAATCCTTTTTTTTTAAAAACTGCAACGCCATCTTTCTGTACAGCCTGTTATCTTGTTTAGCTCGCGTTAGCATTGGCTAATCTTTCTCGGTAAACAGTCTCTGCAATTACCCAGCACTCCGTTGAAGCCTATGACCTGTCTCTGGCCTTGGCGAGCGCTGTGTGCGGCTGCTAGTCGTCTGTCGGACTTCATTAATCGTAACTAGCTTTCTGTCCGACCTGTCGGTAGTGTAACTGAGAGCTGCCGCCGCTGAGCCGAGCCACCATGCTGACATGTCGGGCTGTATGGAAGAAGCTTGCACCTCTGGCCAGAGTCTCGTCTACTGTATGCCGGCAGAACGTGAGGAGAGCAGGTAGTTGAACTTGATGGTTACCCTTGTTGTCTTCCGGTTAGCTGGCCTGTATCCAGATATGGGTAAACTTGTAATAAATGTATTCTTTGATTCATTATTAAACCGCTCTGTGTGCAGGCTTGCTAGGTTTGTGCTTTTACTTAGCCCGACCTTTATGTTCTCTACGAAGCTAACTAGCTAATCAGCAAGTGTTGACGCTGCCTTTTCAGATGCATAATGATTAATATAGTTGGTCATTGGTAAATATAGAGTATTCATTGGGGCCGCGTGCAGCCCATCAATAATCATGGGTTTGATGTGTCTGCAGTGTTTTTCTGACAGGTATTGCACCATTTTCTGAGACCACCCACCTGATTGTTGCCATAATCACATGCACTGACTCTTATCTAGAGGATTATATTCTCGACCCCCCCATTATGAGACTGTGAAAGGATAAGCACAGGCACCACTGACCTTCAGCAGCATGCAAGACTGTTCCAGCAGAGAATAGTCCATCAGAAGTGTGGGCTGTTTTTAATTAGCCTAATTTTCCATCCATAGAGGTTTCTGCTTTCTCTCCATTTTAAGAAATATCAAGACGATATTCATCTTTGCAATGTGGAGGATTAATGATAAATTTTATTTGAACACATCCATATTTGGATACTTTTTATATGCATGGTTTCCAAATGAAGTCATGATAAAACAAGGCCTGTTAAAGGAACCACTAGATTAAAAACATGTAACGGCTGACATTAATTTTATCTATGGGGTCTGATTGACTTGTAAAGCGTCCTGATTTAACATTGGTTGCGAATTAGCACTGTGAGAAACTGAATAGAAAAGGAGATGCTTGTTGCTATAGAATATATTTTTCCCATTACAAACTGTGACAAATGACATTCTGCAGTGAAACATAGAGACATTCAGATTGCATTCAGGTTGGAATAAAACAATTATAAATAAACATAGAAATTCCAGTTTTTCACAGGAATCTAGACCTTGTCCAGGTCAGTTAAGGTAATGCTTGAACATTAAAGCAATTGATTTTACTGTAAAAAAAAAAAAAGGAAAAAAAACACAGCTGTCTCTCAGCTGAAGGTTGCACGGCTCAGCAAGATTTACAGCAGCAACAGTAAATCTACAACAGAGTGGCGCCTGCAAAGGAGCAGAGGAAAGCGCCTTGAAGTGCTAAAGTTGAACTCAACCCCAAGTTGCCTTGTGATCAGTCAGTATTTGAATGTGTGCTTTTTTTCTACAGCTGTTGGGTGAATGTGGCTTAGTGTAAAATGGTTTGAGGGAAATTACTATAAGAACTCCTGAAAAGGAGCTGACGGCCATAAATCATAAATAACATGCAACTTATTATCTAACCAGCAGCATAGAAGGATAAAGGTAAAGGATAAAGATATTTTTAGAGGCTATTTTTCCTGAGTTGTAAGCAACAAGCTGTTGAATTAATAGATTTATAAGGTTATTCCCCACACTCATGAATTTTAAGATGTATAAGAAAGCATTAGTCAACGGTAACTCTGGAGGAACTACAGAGATCTTCTAAGTGGGAGATTATTTCCACTTTTCAAAAATAATTTGTGCAGTCGGATAAATTTGTCGTTAGAAGAAAGCCATCAGAAGTCCATTTTTAAAGCTTAACTCAAGCCAATGTTTGTTCGCAGCTGTCAAAAGTCCAATTGACTCCTCACATGATGGTGTTTCTCCCAAAACTTTTGGCAAAAAAGGACTTTGGCCATTATTTTAGGAGGGTGACAATTTGAGATCAGTTGTGTAGATGAAGTTTTACCAATGATCTTTTTCAGGGTGGAACAATGCCAGAACGCCACTGTGTGTGCCTGTGGCGCCCATGTCCACAGGGCCGGTGGGTGGAGGCGGTGACAACCTAAAATACGCCCTCCTGGTTGGAGTAGCCTTTGTCGGTGGCTTAACATACGTGAGTAGGAATATTTCCCAATATATTCCTGAATCTGTAGAATGCACCTCAGTGCAATACAGTTAATTTTAGTTTGTATGTAAGTTGAAATATTATTATTTAGATTTTTTTGTTTGTTTTTTCCCCAGGCTGTCATTACTTTAAAGGGAGACCAGAAAAGACATGTGGAGCGGATGGCAACAATTTCCTCCAGAAAACAGAAATCAACCTCACAGATCCAAACAGAATCTCCAGGTGAGCTCAGTCGTTTTATTTTCCTTTAGAGGGAAATGTCTGGGATTGCGTCTGTATTTAAAAATCCCTACTTTTGATTGTTTGCGTTTTTGCTGCTGCAGCCACCGTGATGGAAGGTGAGTACTTTGAGGCAGTGATGTCCATAGCTATTGCCAGAACTTTGGTTTTATTGGACAGTTTATTCATAGTTTGGACTTATTTGGTGTAAAAGCAGCTGACTCTGCAGTACTCAGTTTATCTTCCTCTTTACTGCTGTGTACACCAGATTTTTATCAGGGAAACTGTATTTTCAGTAGTGGTTATATATTTAAGTCTACTAGTCGTGAATATTTTCAAGAGACATTGTGTATTCTACTATTCTCTCCATACTCTCAGGCTATGCTGTTTATAAGTGTGTTTGTTTGTTGCTCAGTCCCCCTTGAGACAAAACTTGAAGCCGCCGCTGCGCCTGATGCTGAAGCAGCAGCTCCCAGTGAAACTGCAGAACCACCTCCAGGTCAGCTGCCTGCTTTTTACTCTATCCAAACATAAACATGTTTTATTATGCCTCCTGTGCAAACCGTATCTTTGGCATGAAACCATTAGCATGACATATTTGAATCCTGGAAGGTTTCTGTTCTGTTGTTGTCACCTGATTGTAATCAGATTCTTAGAAAGTTCCTGCATGAACCGTGACAATATTTTTGGCAGCGTGTGCGTTTTTAAGTAACATTGTTTATAGTTTCACTGCAGCCTTTGGAAACCAACTCACCAGTGTCACTTCTGGTTTTTCGTCTCTCTACTCTGTTTCAATACTTTTTGTTTTATTGGCTAGTACATTTTTGAGGCTTAATCTGCCCTCAGAAAATAACTATGATGGCCTTATTTGGTGTTTTAACTTATTTTTGGTTTTTACGCTACATCTCCCAGTTGTTGAATGCTCCTACCGTAAAGCATGGGTCGTCTCTTCTCCATTGCTACTGGGTAGCTCAAATTTTTAGCCGATTTCATGTATTGCTTTTGCAGTAGATGAGCCACTGGCAGAAGTCTCAGCAGAAGAGGCAGCAGCTCCACTCATTGATGCTGGAGTTGAGGAGGGTAAGACTGAGAAGAAAAGCAACATTTCTTGTGTAGTGACCGATTAACATTAGCCAGAAAACTGAACGAAGTGTGGTTTCAATATGACATGTTGCAGTCGGCTGGGGCGCAATGAAGGTTTTCTAGTTCTGTGCTTACAAAGTATAAAATGTCCTTTTGATTTTCAATTGATGATGGAAAATAATGATTTGAGGATGGTGCTCTATATTGTTATGTTTACTGTACTCTGTTAGAAATCCCAGGCACAAACTTCCACATGTTGCTCAGCCGAGTGCTGCGAGTTGTAGGCCACGCCCCTTTACTTCCCCAAAACCCCCATCTGCATGTTCTGAAAGCTCACACAGGGTGATTGCTACGGGTCATTTAGTGTGATGGAAAGGGACTAAAGGACTGGTAATTGTAGTTTTCAGAACCGGCTACAAAACTGTGAATAGAAGCTAAGATCTACATCCAAAAGTCTTGGTTTAAGATCGGGTTTAGTAACGAAACCCTCCAAAGCAGAACCATCCAAACTCCATGAAGAGTCAAACCCAGAATAACAAATTTTTTTTTGCTATTTGAAAAGGTTCCAGCATCTTAATCATTCTTATTCTTGATCTTTTTTTTCTTCTCTTGTAAATGTATAGTTTTTCAAAGTTTTATTCCATCACTAGGTGATTGTTGGCTTAATGAGACCATGAACTGATCATTTCCTTTCTTCTCTCTTTCTGACCAGCTGCAGACTCCCAACCTTCGTTGCCATCACACGCCCCCTACCTCCTGATTGGTGGAGGTACAGCGTCTTTTGCAGCTGCCCGATCTATTCGAGCCAGAGACCCTGGTGCCAAGGTCAGTCAGGCTTCTACTCATCTAACGTGCATAGGAAATATTCATTATATATTTATAGAGGCTATTTTTCCTGAGTTATAATATATTTTTTGTTGTTGCTGCAGGTACTGATTGTAACTGATGAGCCAGACCTTCCGTACATGAGGCCGCCTCTTTCTAAGGAGCTGTGGTTCTCTGATGACCCCAGTGTCACAGAAACTCTGCGTTTCAAACAGTGGAATGGGAAGGAAAGAAGGTGGGTCCCCAGTCTTCCCATGAAACCTTGAGTTAATTAAACAAATAACAAGTAACAAATAAAAGAAGAGTTAAAACGTGGTCACAAATTATATGACAGTTTTTAACAACTGTACCTGTCCTCATATTGTATGGCTCTAGCATTTACCCTAGTCAAAGGGTTTCGGATGAAGGTTTTCTATGTTCACAAACTTAAATGAATACAGTAGATCACCTATTAAAGCACTTGCTGCAGATCAGAAATGGCTTTCTATAGTTTTCGGTTTACGGTCCAGGAATGAGCAGCAGAGGGCAGCACAAGCCAGATGTTGTGTTGCAGACAGTTGCTGGTCTGTCAGTCACAACACTGAGAGAAGGTCAGCAGATTCATAAATATTACCAGAACCTGTTTGATAGAGGCTATGCTTTTTTTCCTACGTGCAAAACTATTCAAGACCACAACTGCCACATCATGTTTTGTTTTTTTTACTGCAAGTTCACTAAGTTAAATGTTTAACTTGTATGCAGTTTTCAGAGTTGTCTAGTTTAATTTGTTTCCAGTTTGTCTGATTTATTAGACAACCGGCAAGAATACTCTCAAATGCTTTAAACACCAGTTTAACCAATTAGTTTGAAAACAAATTATATATTTAGTTTGCTATTGAGCTGACTCAGGCATATTATCATTAAATATTTGCAGCACCAAGAGTGTTGTTATTAAGACAACAATGATCTTGAAAATGGTGCCTCATTGGTTTGGCTTTTATCTCCCTCCCTGCAAGCCTCCTTTATGCCTAGTGACCTTCATTTGTTGTTTTGACTGACTGTTGAATGCTTCAGCTACTGCCTGGCCTTGATGTCCTCTGATTGGCAAGGAAAGGATTTGAGTTACAATCAGCTGAAATGTCTGAAATCTAGACCAAGGTGGATGATTCCTTCCACCAGTTTTTAAAGGGCTATTGACATTTATTGTACCAACATTTCTTTTCATATTTAAAAGCTCTAGGTTTGAACACTGCTGTGTTTATTTGACAGCATCTATTTCCAGCCACCTTCGTTTTACGTTGATGTGGAAGAGCTGAGCGGTGCGGGAAATGGAGGAGTGGCTGTCCTCGCTGGCAGGAAGGTTGGTTTATAGATTTGGTTGATAGATTAACACAACCGTAGTCTAGTCCGGTATTATATTGAAATACTGAATTGTATGTATTAGGTGGTTCATATGGATGTCAGAGGAAACAAAGTTAAGCTTGACGATGACATGGAGATTTCATATGACAAGTGCCTAATTGCTACAGGTAAGCAGTCTAACTGTGATGTTATTGACCATAGTTAATAAAAATGTGAAAGAACCTATTTTTTTTCCTTCAGGTGGGGTCCCAAGGAATCTTCAGGTAATTGAAAGAGCTGGAGAGGAAGTGATGAAGAGGACAACTGTTTTCCGCAAGGTCAGAGTTTCACCACCAGGTGGCGTCAGATTTATTACAAGTTAAATTCCTCAAAAGTAGAATGGAGCACAAATTTCCATGAAATGTGGTTCTAAATATTATAAATGTATTACTTGGTTCAAATTCTGCAAAAATAAAAATCTTCTATTCAACACCTTTTGGTCTCCAGTTATTAAAATAAATCAACAGAATCGTAGACAGTATTTTTAACTGCAGATGCATCTTTTGCTACAAATGACTGAGCATACAATAAAGGGTTGCTTTCTTATTGCGCTTTAGGCAATACAATTTTTATTTTCTTTTACAAAAAAGTAATTGAATGTATTTGCTTATCTTTGAATGTAATTCTTATATCCATCCATCCATTTTCTTTACACCCATGTCCCTTAGTGGGGTCGGGAGGGTTGCTGGTGCCCATTTCCAGCTAACGCTCCCTTGAGATAGGACAGGTCACCAATCTGTTACAGGGCAACACAGAGACACACAGGGCAAACAACCATGCACACACACTCACACACATAGGGGCAATTTGGAGAGGCCAATTAACCAGACAGTCATGTTTTTGGACTGTGGGAGGAAACCGGAGAACCCGGAGAAAACCCAAGCATGTGCAGGGAGAACATGCAAACTCCATGCAGAAAGACCAGGCCAGGAATCGAACCCAGAACCTTCTTGCCGCAAGGCAACAGCTCTACCAAAAGCACCACTGTATAGAAAAAGCTTAAGTGGTTAAATGAACAAACTGCAGAATGTGCCAATATTTAAATTTAATTCATTTTTAGAATGATTGATTACAATAGCTGATAGTTGCAGCCCAAAAATACATATGTATTTTAATAGTAAAAATAATGTAGCGTCAAAATGTCAACTTTTGCAAATCCCTGTGTTCTTTAAAATACTCCATTAAACTTCAAGCAAATACAGATGGATTGTTACTTTGAAGTATGTTGAGTTTTTCAGGCTTACTATGATCCTAAAACATCTAAAGTTTAAATGTTTAACTTGCAGATTGATGACTTTAAATCCCTGGACAAAGTTTCAAGAAACACTCAGTCCATCACCATCATAGGAGGCGGATTCTTGGGCAGCGAGCTGGCCTGCGCGCTTGGCAAGAGATGTAAGACTTTTTGACAAGCTGTGAAAGTTTCGAGATGAATCAAACTGATAGTTCTAGGTAACAGAACAAACCATTTTGCTTGTGTGTCAATCATCTTATTCCTGTTTTTCAGCGACCGAGTCCGGATTAGAGGTGATTCAGATGTTCCCAGAGAAGGGCAACATGGGCAAGGTGCTGCCTGAGTATCTGAGCAACTGGACAACAGAAAAAGTCAAGAAAGGTACAACTTGATTGACATGGCTGGTTTCGATAGGATTTTTCTTGGATTTTCTCATCGTTTCTCTCCGTGTACATCCGGCTAGAGGGTGTAAAGGTCATCAGGGAAGCAGTAGTGAAATCTGTGTCCTACAAAGATGATAAACTAGAAATCAAACTCAAGGATGGAAGAGTGGTAAGTTCACATTTCAACCAAATTTAACTTAATCCAATGCACCAGATGGAATCATCAGCCACTAATTCTGTTGATTTTTACCTGTCAGATAAGAACGGATCACATTGTCGCAGCCGTCGGCCTGGAGCCCAATGTTGACCTCGCCAAGTCTGCCGGTTTAGAGGTGGACTCGGACTTTGGTGGCTACCGGGTCAACGCAGAGCTGCAGGCCAGGTCCAATATCTGGGTGGTAAGTAATCCCGCTTCTGAATATGGATCATGTTTAGGATTTTTATTTGTGTTGCAAATGTTGTGTATTATGTGATGTGGTCATAGTGCCCCCTTCTGGTCAGATAAGTTCTTGGTTCTTGTTGCAGCAGAGAGAAGCAGCTCTGTCATGTTTTCCTCTGAAAGAATTAAATATTTGGCCATAAATGTTGATACAAAAAATGAGAAACAGGCATAAAGGTATTATATGAACATGACAAAAAACCAAATAAAATTCCTCCATTTCCAGTTCAAAAATCTTTTCTTTAAATAATGTCTTGTCATCAGATTATCTTTTGCTGTGTTGCCTATTTGACCAGGTTTGAATTTGATTAGATCCTTATGCACCACAACGTTGGATTATAAAAATAAAAGAATTTGTGTGCTCCTCATATCCTGCTTTATGAACAGAACTGACTAGTAATTGGTCACATTTACTCAGTTACATTTATTGTGAGGGGTTGCTAGTTTTGAGTAAAATTTATGGACACTTTGTGAATAACTCCACAGAATGAAGAACAAGCTTCTTTAAACCAAATATTCACCAGACAAACACCTGCAGTTTTTCTTAAATTTCAAGTTTTATATTGAAAGAAATGTATTCCGGAAATAGAAATTGCTTGATTTTGTTATTTACACAAATTATTTTCAGTTTGGTAATTAAAATATCAACATTTCCATGTAACTTTACATTTTTTTCCATTTTAGATTTTTCAATATTAAATGATTTCTGTTTTGATCAGTTACTCTGTACTTGAGTAAACCTGATACTTTTCACTTTTACATTGAGTAAAAACATGCTGAAGTATTGCTGCTCTTACTCGAGTACAATGTTCGGTTTCTCCTCCCATCTTTGATTATGAACTGTCCTTATTGGTGTGTGATGTGCGAAGTGCTCAGTCGCGTTTGTCTCACCTCAGGCTGGAGATGCGGCCTGTTTCTATGACATCAGGCTGGGCCGCAGGCGGGTGGAGCACCATGACCACGCCGTCGTCAGCGGGAGGCTTGCAGGAGAGAACATGACAGGAGCCAACAAACCTTATTGGCATCAGTCTATGTTCTGGTGGGTTAATTATAGATTTTTTTTTTACTTTTTGTTGTAATTTTTAATAATAACTTGATAACTCTTAGTTCTTCCCTTTGAGGTGGATGTAAAACAGTTTTCTCTGAGGTGAGCGTTTCGTCCTTTTCCACAGGAGCGACCTGGGACCTGATGTCGGCTATGAGGCTATTGGGATTGTTGACAGCAGCCTGCCGACTGTAGGAGTGTTTGCCAAAGCCACTGCCAAGGACACACCCAAAGCTGCTACTGAGGAGTCAGGTAGGTGTGCTCAGTGTTTTAATATACTTAATGATCCCATATCTAGTTCTTTTTCTTGCTGGTGTGTTGTATTGGGTTTGTGTGAAATGTTACATGCAGCATAGGAAACTGTTTATTTAATGAGAGAAGATGCAGTAAATTCATGTATGAAGAGATGTCATATGGAAATATTTACATGTACTGAGACTCACAAATCATGTTGGGTGATTAGAATATAAGAAGCAAACAAAAATTGCAATTTTGCTTAAGCCTTATTGTCTTAAATAATAAAAAAGAAAAGAAATATCGGGGGAATTCTAGAAAGGTGGGATATCGTGAATTCAGGAATTCACAATATCATTTATTGTGAACATTTTCTTATATAAGAATTTTGATTTATCTTTGTCGCAATACATTTCAGTTGTAGATCGGAAAATTAAAAACATTGTTAGTTGATTGTGCTATAAAATGGCACTATGTGGCTGGAAAATACATAATGCTGCTGCCCCTTTAACAAACCCAAATGAAGTGAAAAATTATCACTATATTGCTTCTAATAGAATAAAAACAAAAAAAAAATTAAAAAAAGGCTCAGGTTGAAGCTTCCTCCATTACCATGCTCCAGGTACTGGGATCCGCTCAGAAAGCGAAACGGAGGACACGGCTTCCAGCGCGGTGGCCCCGGCGGCGCCGGCTCCTGTCGTCAGCCACAGGGACGAATACGGGAAAGGAGTCATCTTCTACCTGAGAGAGAAGGTGGTGGTGGGGATCATCCTGTGGAACGTGTTTAACAGAATGCCCATCGCAAGAAAGGTACCACTCCTGGTTTATGGCAGAATTCAAATACGTGATGCGTTTACTGAAAGCTGTTTGTGTGGGGAAAACTGTAGATCATCAAGGACGGAGAGGAGCATGCGGATCTGAACGAGGTGGCCAAGCTGTTCAACATCCATGAAGACTGAGCCGCTGGACAGTCGCACTCAGGGGAGAGAGAGTTTTTCTTCATATGAATATCGAACTGAGGCAGTGATCGCCTCCTTCGTTAAGACACAACCACTCATGGCTACCAAATTATCACTGCAAAAAACACAAAATCTTAAGGTTTTTTGTATAGTTCCTATTGCAGATATCTTGGTACACATAACATGAGACTAAACTAACTTGCAAGCAGCATACAGGAGCTTTTATTAATAAAAATGTCTTAATATTGATAATAAACGTAGTAGTTCCTTTATTATTTCACTTATAACACTGGGAAATGTCTTGTTACAAGTAACAATCTGCCAGTGGAACTAGCACTTATTCATCAATATTAGTAATTTTTTTTACATAAAAAAAACTTAAGTTAATTGTAAGTTAATTTAGTCTTATTTCAAGTGTAAGATATTTGCACTAGAAAATAGATAAAAAAATCTTGGTAAGATTTTGTATTTTGCGGTGCGAGGATCAATGTATATTAAACTGTGGATATTTTCATATTTGGGATTTGTATCTGCTGTCTTAATTATGTTTGTTTTGATTTTTTGGAGATTTATTGCCACATGGCAAGCCCTTGTCTTGTTTTCCTTCCACCATTATTTGTGATCAACCCCTTCCCCTCTGCGTCGCCTGTCATTCACAAAGCTGAACTCTTCTCCTTCTGTGTGATCAGTGCAGCTTGTTGTGAGAAAAGCTGCAATAAAAGCTATTTTTAAATTGGACTCAACCCATTATTTTCAGCTCTGCCTCCAGATAATGGCAGTGATGAGCAGCTGCAGTGACCTCTATCCGAAGCTGTGACTGTTTAGACGGTTGTTGCAGTCAGTGAGGTTGAACTCATCTGTCCCGAGGAGTTAGAATCATTCCCAGTTGCTTGGCAGATTGCTACTCGAAGTGATGGAGAGGGGGAACGAGGAATGTCTCGGCTCGGTTAAAAACACTTTTTTTGGGAGTTGTATTAGGAGAGTGGGTAATGTTAGAAAAGTGACGCTTCATGAGCGTGTTGAAGTTCATATTAAGTCAATCCAGTGTCCAACTCCCAACAAACCGACACCAGAATACAGCTTGGCCTAGTTTTCCTGTCTTGTCCGGGGGTAAAAATGAGCAAGCAGAAGAAATGTTTTCCCCTCTTCTTCTTCTTCTTTTTTCCTCCTTCCTCCCACTTTGGGCTTCTTGCTTTTACGATGGCTCTCGTGCTTCGTTTTATCACACATCCTTGATCTCATTTGACATTGTGGGCTCCAGAACGAAGTGCACAAGGAGCTTTCAAGTGAGGCAAACGCGTGCGGCCGTAACGTCCCATCGCGTTGCCTGACTGTAATTTTACACGAGTAAGTGGCTGGAACCGCAGCCTTCTCCTCTCCTCAACACGAGCTTCAGCATCTGGCTTTACATTTTCCTGCAAGAAAAATATGAGTAAACTGAATATTAAGGACAAACGTGGAAGAAATAAATGAGTGGATGTGTTGCTTGAGCTGAAACAAATGATTAACTGGAATTATTTTGAACAAATGTTTTAACATTCATCAATGTTGCAATCCATATGTTAATTTGTGGGAGATTCATTTTATATAAACACTTCAAAATATTTTGGGGGGGATTTTATTTTTATTTTTTTCAAACCTTTACTGGTTTTTATTAGAATGAATCAGTTAATCAACTACTTCATATTTGCTAAATATATAAATTATTTTTAAAATTTACTAGCCCTTTGCATTTAAGTTAGACAAAATTCAAAGCTGTATAGTAATTTACAAAAGTACAACAAATGTTTTATTTTTTATATTTATATATATATATAATAGTTTTATTGTTTAAAGTTCAGGTAATAATGTAGGTGCTTTAGGCGATAACCGATTCATGGTTATCGCCTAAAGTAGTACATTTCTTTTTTATTTAGGTGTGTGCAATTCAATGGTTGCCTAAGACTTAAAAGCCAAAATTATTGTATTTATTTTATTCTTTAATTCTGTCAATTTTCTTTCAAATCTGTAGATAAATGGTAACCTGGATGCTGTTTGAGTATTTGAAAATTATGCATTAAAATTTTTAATTAAAAATAAATTTTGCAATGAATTTTATCTACTGATTTAATTCTCATGTGGCCAGAGAATCCTGATTATTCCCAAACGTAAGAAGACGCAGCGTGGTGCCAGGCTGCTCGAAAAGCCACACTGTTCCTTTAAATACTCATGCAGTAATTCTTTCAGCAATCACATGGCCATAAAAAAAAGAGTTCAAGCTTGAAGTCATCCACACAAACAGACAGAGGAGGAAGGAAAAAAAAAACTTCCCTTGGATTTTAAATTATACAACAGCAGCAGCAGCTTCCTGTACTTTACACCTGCTCTGAGGGAGAGAGGCTCATCTGTTGGCCGGATCAGCCCAGTTAGGACAGCCACAAGAAGAAGTTTCCTGCATTCTTTCTGTTTCTCCTTTTTCAGCTTTTCTTCTTTTTCTTGCTTTATCTGCTTTATCCTGTACACAGGAATGCTTCCAAGCAACTGGTGCGATTTTTGGGCTTGCTTTGTCATTTTTCTACAAGCCAGGTAAGAAAAGCTTTGTGGGAATGTTGAAGTCGCCTATAGGGTTAGTGTATTTACTGGAGTGTGTGCCTACTACTGCGTTTAATGCGATTTGACAGGATGATGCCAAGTGCCTCTCAGATAGAGAGAGGCTTGTCAACAGTTCTGTTTACTCACAGCGGAAGCTGGAGTTAAATATTTTATGGTCCCCAATTAGGACAAATGTTTTCCCAAGTAAACGCCATGTAGAATGACAAAAAATGAGGTCATTTAATTAAGATGTTGGTTGGTTAACTAATCCAAGTGTATACATTATTCCAATTCAAGTTTATATATATCAAGTTTATATATATATATATATGTTTAAAAATTTGATCATGCATACTATTGAGCATTTACATCTAAGTACATGAGATTATACCCAGATGGCTCATTTCCATCTACTCCCATGAAATGATAAATACAAAGAAGAAACAACCATAAAATCTATTTTCTCTGTTTACATTTTAGACTTTCCAAGAGCCAGTTTTAAAGATGATATGAGAAGTGAAAGATCCCTTGTGTCACTTGGAGTTGTATGAGTGAGAAAGTAGCAGTGGCCCCAACAACCCGCCCTTCTAATGATTTCTGCTTACAAAGTGTGCATGGAATTTCCCTTTAAAGTCAAACTGAAGACTTCAGATGTTATTAGAGGTAGAAATGGGTCAAATAATCTTCAGGTTGTCCTGTGTCACCTGCCAGATCTGCGCTCTGTAAGGAGATGAAGTTCCCCAGCAAAGCGCTCAAGCCTCCCTCTCCATCTGACTTTCTGGACAAACTGATGGGGCGAACATCTGGCTACGACGCTCGCATCAGACCCAATTTCAAAGGTAAACGCGCTACGACCTGAGCAGCCAAGGAGCCCGAATCTCTCACAAGACGGAACAACAAGAGTGAGGAGATTCCTGCAGGCCAGGATGTTTTCTCCTTAATCGTGGCTTGTGACTGTTCTCCCCCGCTGACCCACAGCCTTGAGTTAGGATTCTCTTTTCTTTTCCATCACGTTTTTATTCTTGACACAAGTGTGCAGCCATCCTTGCTTGTTACCCCACAGGCGTATTTCAGTCCAGTCCTGAGCAGCGCCTGTGAGTGAAGCCAGCAGATTCCCTCTGACATGCTTCGCCTTTAGCCTCCAGGGTCGAGATTCATATTTATTTCATGCTCGCTCCGCGTCCCCCCTTACCTCCCTCCGTCAGTGCATGCTGGGTAAATCTCCCACCGATTCTCTATAAATACACTAATGTAACTAAAGCAGAATCAATAAATTATTGCATCTGGAAAAGAGCGGTTGAAATATTTATCCCGTCAGAGGGCCGCAGATGGATTTACACCAACGGGAGTGAAACCAGGAATGACAACATAATAAGATGTGCCTGTTAAGTCCTGTAACATGGAGGAAACGAGAAGATGTTACTTTGGAGGAAAGATATGTGCTTTCTGGTTGGTTTCGGTAATTTTGTGTGTTCTGCTTAGAAAACATGGTTTTGTGTTCAGGGAAAGTGTTTTCCGGTGATGTTTGGTGACGGTTTGCTTCTTGTCAGGTCCTCCTGTCAACGTCACCTGCAACATCTTCATTAACAGCTTTGGGTCCATCACTGAAACCACCATGGTGAGTCACTTCTGTGCTCTTCTCACACTTGTTTCGGTTCACTGTCAGACTCTCGTGAATGTGAGTGTGGTCCATATATCTAAAAGTTTAATCCCCTTCACTGTGAAATGAATATTTATTTTATTCTTGCACGAAAAGAAACGTCTTATTTTAATGAAGAACTAAGACGTTTCTTTTTACAAGGTAAGCTGTAAAAAAATTGTTTTTTTTTTTTTTTTTTACATTTTTGCTTCATTAAAAGACAGTTTTCTATTGTTCTATTTTGTTCATTTAGAATTTTTACTCTATTCTTTGCAGGCTTAGCAAAGTTTGATGTTACCGTAAAATTTACCGTAAAATTTGAATACAATTCTGTCTGAAGCTCCGTTAGCACCTCCGAGAGACATGAGCCAAACCATAGGCTTTCCTGCTGGTTTCTGAGCTTCTCATGTGAATAAAAGATAAACACCTATACTAAACATTTTTTAATTTTATGAAGATGCATTTTCTTCTGTGAGAACTCTGCTCTAAAAAATTATTTTTCTTTTGTTGGTGGTCAGATTTGTATTATTCCAAGAGCTGCCAACAGGCAGTACATTGGACACCCTTCTCCTAAACATACACCACATGGAATGGATAAAGCTGTAGCTATAACCCCGTTTAACAAATAAAAGATGAGTCCATGCCAGAAAACCAACAAATACCACTACATTTCCAATAAGTTGTTGACTGTTTAGACAGAATGATGCCAGAACTACAGTCGATTAATGATGCGGGAGGTAGTGAAAAATTAAGTGGAATCGCCCTTTAGCTATAGGAAACTAGAAATGGAAACCAATTTCAGCTTCGTGAACTTCTACACGTTTTTTTTAAAAAAAGCTATTATAAAGTTAAACTTGTACATACAATTCTTGATTTTAAAAAATATTAAAGTTATAAAAAGTGTCATCCATCCACCTCCAAACACTTTAGAAAGACAATGTTTTGAATAAATCCTTAAAAGACTCAAGTTAATAACTTGCATGTGTGTAATGAACATCTGAGTAAATTTCTGTTTGGAATGCAAAGAAATACTCTATAAATGCATCAACATACAGTAAGCTACACATTATAATGACATTTTGGCAAAATAATTTAAATTAAAAAATTTTGAGATATTTGTTTATGCTAGTAAGGACAAGTCATCCAAAGACTTTAAACTAGGTATTACAGTGGTGACTGTGGCACTAAAAATGTTGGCTAAGAGATACATTTGTGCATGAATTTACAAGCAGAGCTTTGTATTTAAGTGTGCTTCTAAAAAATATATATATATTTTTATTACGTTTGGTCTATGAATGAAGGCAAGGGTTAAAAATAGAAGTCTTGTTCTTGTTAATCTTGTTCTGGTAGATAACATGTACAAATCTGATTTAGCTTAACACATTGCTTTCCTTTTAAATATATATCTAACATGTTATAAGGACTTTACCTTTACTCTAAATCTGTGTTTTAATCGGAAATAACTATAAGTTCTGAGACAATGTGTTTTTATTTGATATTTTGCCTTTTACTTAACTTTCAAACATGAAGTTACATTAGTTACCTCTGAACAGAATCTTGAGTTCACTGCACAACCTTTGATTCTTTCTTTTTATTATCTGTATGTGTCTCTGTCACACAGGAATGCATTAATAATTTATTAGGTGTATGCAAGCGTCTTCAGATGGCTGCATGTGCTAATTTATTCAAGCTTAGAGTAAAAAACTTTGTGCAGAAAATACCTTTAAGCAAAGCCTGAAAAATTTAGGCTGAAACGGGAAGTGCACTCAGTTTAAGAGCACTTTGGTTTGTTTGCTGGTGTTTATGACAGTTTTCACGCTGACAAGTTTGTGTGATTGTGGTTTATGTATTTATTTTTTTTTTTTCCGTTGTGCTCTTGTTACACCTGTGCAAGATATAACAAGGGTTAAATCTCATTAGAAATTTACAGTGCTATTTTGTTTGAGGTTTTCCCCGTTACAATCACAAACTTCTATGTAAGAATTAATAATTCATTCTTACACAGACCAGCACAAAGCAGCACGTGTTTGTGAAGTGGATAGAAAGTCGCATGTGGTTTGCAATTTTTCTTTCAGAAATAAAATTCAGAAAAGTGTTGCATTTTACTTTCCTGAGTCAATACTTTGTAGACAGAGAACAACTGTAAACAGCAGGTTTTTAAAACCTTTGCCACAGATTTTCTATTAGATTTAGAAAATCTAATAGACTGGAGCATTCAAATGTTTGAATATCATTTGGTCTAAACCAGGGGTCTGCAACCTGTGGCTCCAGGGCTGCAATTTGCTTTTTGCACCAATCACCTTGGTTCTTATAAACTGACAAAAAGAAGACAAAGAACCTACTGAAGTTTTCAAAAATAGATATAAAACAAATGGATTTTAAGATTTTTTCAGTTTTTTTTTTGTTTGTTTTTAACGGAATGATTTTATGTAATGTTATTTTTTAGATCTGTTTTTTTTGTTAATATTGACTGGAAATTATGTGAAAATATCAAAACACATAGGTATCATCCTTTAGATTTAAAAAAATTTTTTTTTTCTTTGTTAAAACCTATGGGAATAAGATGGCTGATCTTTAAAAAGACAACAGATTTCCAGCCTCTAAACCAGTTTTGGCTTTTTTAGCCTTTAGATGTACTTGAAGCAAAAATGTCTCTTTGGGGTGTAAAGGTAACAGATCCCTGGTCAAAACCATTCAGTTGGATCTCTGGATGTTTATTTATAGTCGTTTAGGTTCAGGTAGAACGGCTCTGTGACATATTCAAAGCTTGGGATATTACTAAAATGCTAACAGATGTAGTAATACTGCTGATGTACACAGATGGACTCAAACTGATTAAGTGATTTTTGAAGGCATTTATTTAGGCCTACCATAGAAAACGGGGTCAGATACAAATAGATGCCTTGCTTTGCAGATATTTTTTTTATTAAAATGTACAATAAAAAAATAAATGCATCATTTTCCTTATATTTTACAGTTAATCCAAATAAAATATATTGAAGATTGTTTCTGTAAAATGTGAGAAGTTTAAGGAGTGCAGCTAAATAAATACTTTTTCAACATGCTGTAGGTTTTGGTGCTGCCACTTTTACTGCATTTCTCGACTACTTTCATATCTGCTCCTACTGTTAGGACTACCGGCTAAATGTGTTTCTGCGGCAGCAGTGGAATGACCCCCGACTTGCCTATAAAGAGTATCCAGATGACTCCCTGGACTTAGACCCCTCAATGCTGGACTCCATCTGGAAACCCGATCTGTTCTTTGCAAACGAAAAGGGAGCAAACTTCCACGAGGTTACGACCGACAACAAACTGCTCCGGATATTCCAGAATGGAAACGTCCTCTACAGCATCAGGTTATACCGTCCTTTTCTTCTTCTTCTTCTTCTTTTTCTTCCCTGATTTCAAATCTGAACATGAGCCTCCGCTTCCCGCGGCTTTAATCAAAACCTCTGAGAATGCTGCACGGCCTGCGAGAGGATTTTCTCACCCCAGTTCAGTTCATTAGTAATTGTACTGTCCAGAACACTACATGAGCAAGTTCATGTCAAACTATAACCGCGGGCAAAATAAATCAGGTCAGTAAAGAGCCGCTGAAGCAGTGGTGAAATGTAGCGTAATGGTACTGAGTTATAATTAGAACAACAGACACGAGAGGCGTCGTCTGAAGCTCCGTTAGCACCTCCAAGAGACATGAGCCAAACCATCGGCTTTCCTGCTGGGCTTTGACCTTTGAACTTGAAACGTAAACCTAAACCCAACATAAGAAAAAGTAATGATAGTATGAATATGTTTATTGCCCTATTCATTCAAATAAACAGAGAAACAGTGAATAAACTGTATCCAAATGCACAGCATGGATGTTTTAATGATGTGGACCTGATTTGATACTGAGACCAGATGCATGGGAACTCTAATTTATTAAATCTTTTTATTGCATTTTACAAAATGTTTTTAAATCTTCAGTTTTGATTGTTCAGCTGTATTTTGGAATAGGCAAGTATTGATAAAACTTGTAATAGATATCCAAATTCTATTAGAAGACAGAGCAGGATAGTTTTTGCTCATTTTTCCATGTGACTCATGTACGTTAAACTCGAAATTAAAAACTGCACCGGTGAAATTCCATAGACAGGAAAGAAAGGATGGACTGTTTGTTGCAAGAGTTGGGATGTCACCCTTTTTGTTGCTTAAATCGTCCCAACATTTTTGCTGCTTTTTGACTTCTAGGCTGACGCTCACTCTCTCCTGCCCCATGGATCTGAAGAACTTCCCCATGGATAGCCAGACATGCATAATGCAACTGGAGAGCTGTGAGTTCATCCTTCATGGCAGGCGAAGCCAGAAATTGTGTGTAGATTTGGTCAGTGAACTTATTGCTCACTGTGCAGCTTCTCTGTGTTTCCTAGTTGGCTACACCATGAACGACCTTATTTTTGAGTGGCTGGACGTCGGAGCGGTGCAGGTGGCCGACGATCTGACGCTCCCCCAGTTTGTGCTGAAAGAGGAGAAAGGTCTTGGTTACTGTACCAAGAACTACAACACAGGTATGCAGTATATTGCAATCTGATAACATATAAAGTCTTGGTGCACAGTGCCTGTTGGGTTAAAACTAACCTAATCTCAGTGCTGATTAAAATATAAAGCAAGTTTGCGTGCAAGTTCTTGGAAACGTATTCACACCCTTGGAAATGTTTCTTATTTTTCTTTTTACAACTTTAGCTTTTTGTTGCTTTAATTCTTGGGAGTAAATTAGATAAACCAACATAAAGCAGCACATTAATTATGAAGTAGAAGGAAAATTATACATGGTTTTCAAAATTTCTTTGGTTACTGTAATTAAATTGTACCCAGATGGATTTCATTCTGTAATTACGTGACTCCTAAAGGCAATTGGCTGCACTGGATTTTTACATGGGGTACCACAGAAAAGAGGGCTGAACATAAATGCACTTCACATTTTTTTGATTTTTATTTGTATCTGTTTTTGTCTGTTTCGTTCTGTGGAAGAGTTTCAGTGAAGTCTTACCAGGTTGTTGCTAAGTCCTATGGCTGATGAGGTTCTGTCAAACAATCGTCACCCTGACTCACAATCTTTCACTCAACGTTTGATGAAAAACAACCATACAGTCCCAACTGTATAAATACAACATGTGGTTTAAAGAAATACGCCAGTTGTTTCTTGTGTGAAGCGACCTGCTCCTTCTGTCACCATTTAATCTTCTAACTCCTCCTTTGTTTAGGTAAATTCACCTGCATAGAGGTTAAATTCTACCTGGAGCGTCAAATGGGCTACTACCTGATCCAGATGTACATACCGAGCCTGCTCACCGTCATCCTGTCTTGGGTGTCCTTCTGGATCAACATGGACGCCGCGCCGGCCAGAGTGGGCCTGGGGATCACCACGGTGCTCACCATGACGACACAAAGCTCAGGCTCCAGAGCCTCTCTGCCAAAGGTAAGCAAAGTTATCCTTTTGGTTTATAGGTAACCTTTATTCCTCTACGTGAAAGTATTTAATGAGTAAAGTTTTTAAGCCAAATGTTTTCCTTATTTAAATTGAAACTTAAGTGCGATATTTTTGTTTTTAAAAAATAATTGAAGTGACTCATCAAAGAACAGGTCAGTCAGGTCAATAAAAGCCTAAACATTGCATATACACTCTCGACTAGAACTGTATGTTCTGTAACAGGCAAAAAAGAAAAAAAAATGATGAGATAAACATGTCAAATCAAGTTTGCCCTGCAGAATTACTTGCCATCAGCTTTCGCACACAGTCTTAATACTAATCAACGGATGTAACGCCCATGGTCTGGCAGGTGTCTTACGTCAAAGCCATAGACATCTGGATGGCCGTGTGTCTCCTCTTCGTGTTTGCCGCGCTGCTGGAGTACGCAGCTGTTAACTTCGTTTCACGGCAGCACAAGGAGTTCTTCAGACTCAGGAAGAAGCTTAAAGAGCAGCAGCGGCAGCAGCAGCAGCAGCAGCAGAGAGCAGTGAGTACAGCCCACCCACACAGCCCCCGGGGCAGCTGTCACCTGCTATTCACTGCGCCCAGCTATGCAAGAGCCACAGCTCAGCTGCATGCTGCTCTCCTACCGGGAAACGCAGGCAGCGCTGACCTGTAATTAATTCAATTCACCTTGTTTCACTGCAGACTGTGTTGTTCTCAGCTTCTTCCGGTTTTACCCCCCCCAATAATATGAGACGAAAAGGCAGGGATCCAACATGGGTCAAAACCATCTTGTGATGTGAATAATTCTTGAGGTGGGGGTTTGTGGTCGGCAGAGGCCGGATTTATCAACATATTTAAATATTTCCAACCTACAGAAGGCTTCTGTTAACAAGGCAGAGTGCGGTTTGGTGATTAGCGTCGTGTCTGTTCACCGTCAGCAGGGAAGCAGTGACGGTAAGGGGAAGGGAAACACCACGCCAGGAAACAACGCCGCTCCCGGGAGCGCAACCCAGCGGTGCAGCGCCTGTGCCAGGGTACGTCCTGACCTGCTGCCTCATTGCCGGTCAGACAACAACGATTGTGCTCCATCTTGTGTTTTGTGTACCTCCCCACAGGAAGAGGAGCTGGCGCAGCAGGGGTTTCTCCTCCAGAGCATTGGACTCTCCCTGTCCAGCGCCCCAGAAATGGACGCAACGCCGGTCTTCGCCGACTTGCCTCCCGGTTTAGGCTTTTATGAAATCCGGCGGCGTTTTGTGGAGCGGGCAAAGAGGATCGACACCATCTCCAGAGCCGTGTTCCCCATGAGCTTCCTCATGTTTAACGTTCTCTACTGGCTCACCTACAAAGTTCTACGGCACGAGGACCTGCAGTTCACTCTTTGACCACCGTGATCACGTCAGGGACCTTTGAACGTGAAGCGTTTCAGACTGAGCGCCTTTATTGGGCCACGCAGAAGATGTCGGACTGCATGTGCAGTACCATTGAAAAATTCTATCATAAAACAAATTGTGTCGGGTTTTCTTTTTCTTTTATTTATTTTGATAAAATTTGCACTTAATTTGCACTTTGTAAGCATTGCATATCAGATTCCAGTCCGTGTTTAACTTTCCTCTATCACTCGTGTTTGGATGCTGTAAAATCAGGTCAGTATATTTTACAATGCACTTATTCACCTCAAGGGCCCTCCACACTGGCTGGTACCCCTGGTAAATGTGTGCAAAAGCAATAAAATTCATGTTTTATTACAGTAGCATAATCTAACTTATGTTTTATTATAAATCCAATCTTTAATGTAAGATAAAAAAAAAATATCTCAAGCTGCAAAGTCTTCACACAAACAAACGCTTGAGGGTTTGGCACAAAACAGAGGACGAATATTTGGAAAAGCACCTCGTATCCACTGTTAGGTACGGTGGAGGGTAAGTAATGCTGTGGTAAATGTCTCTAATGAAGACTAAGACTTCGGCTGCAGGGCTGACAATAAGTGTAACATCGACCACTTTGTTCAAAATATGTTTAACACAACTTCACATCATTTCTTTATGTAGAACTTTTTTCATCCATTCAATAGATGAACTCTAAAGGTTTTATTTTTTAAACATTGCTATGTGAAGCTATGCTGCATTAGCAGAATAAATTTTTAAGGTTTATTAAACATCATCCACAGGACTACCAGTATTAGTGTGAAATTTGCCACTCAGTGATAAAACGTATATAGCATTTATCATATTAGGTTCACTTCTGCTGCTGTGCTGGTATGGGACTGGGAATTTTAACATGTGAAATACCTTATGGGTTTAAATGATTTGTTTTTTAAATGTCTGACCAATTTATTATAATGTATCAGTTCCAAAACGAAACCCTAAAAGAAATTCTATCTTTGTTAAAGACAAAACTATATATGTTTCTTATGAATAAATATGCACCCAGAACAATAATTTTTTTTTAAAGTTATCAATATTAAGTCCTGACGTATTAAAGATAAAATATGGCTCTGTAAGAGGCAAGCTTTAAAAATGTGGATCACTGACACTGAACAAATCATTTTACTTGTATTTTTATAAATAAATCTGTCTCTTGAAACATATGGAGTTTCTTTCTTCTTTGTTTCTTCTTCAAACAATAAAAATATTTAGTTGAGCCAAAAATAATACAGAAGTCCTCTGTTGCCTTTCACTACAATATTCCAAATACCTCCGAGATTATAAAAACCATGGCTCGCTCTCTGTCACTTTCTATTTTTTAAAGATCCTGGAAAAGAAGCAGATCTTTACACAAATACCAGCAGTGTTTCTCTAGAAGCCTCAGATGTTAAATAGAAATCTATTCTGCAGATGAAGCAGACATATAAATATTTTATAGAAAAGTAGTCGTCACGTGCATATACATATACCGAAGCAGGACAAGGAGGCTGCATGCATGCATCAGCATTGAGACAGTTAGAAACAGGAGGGGCCTCCTTTTTATAATCAGCTGTTAACTGTTAAAAAATTCACCCTGAACCACATATAGCAGAAATCGTAAAAAACGAAGTTGAAATTATTTTTGACTGCACTGTGATTATCTGACTCAGCACTAAGCCTGAAACTCAACAGTCTTCTTTTAACCACTAGATGGCGGTATTTTCAAAACGTGTACATGCTGCACATTACAATAAACATGCTGGGTTTAGCTATTGAGTTCAGCATGTAGCAAACTCGCCCATATAATATAATAACAACGATGTGCGAAAAAAAAGCATTAAAGTTATCCTGCAACATCACACTGACCTAAAAACATTTGAAGGACGGACTGACCAAAAGTCCAGACTTGACTTGAAAGAGGAGTATCTTAACTATTTCCTCAGACAGAAAGCATAATAGAAAGTATAATAGTATATTATTATAAAAGTATAATAATATGAATAATA
>CAEGAF010101044.1:0-34534 GCA_903067075.1 Micropoecilia bifurca
ACAGACAGGTAAGTATGACGAGGACCCGACGAGGAACAGAGACAACAGGGGAGACTAAATACACGAGGGGTAATCAAGAGAACAGACACAGCTGGGAACAATCAACGGGGAAGACGCAGAGACAGGACTCACAGGGAACAGGACTACACAGAAACTCAAAAATAAACACAGAGAAACACAGATCCTGACAGTTTGCCCTATGCATTGTGGGGCTTTTTTGGTTGGCCTTTTTGACCTTTAAACTTTTGTTAACATCTTCAAAAAAAAGCAGCACAAAAAAAAAATTCTGCACAAACCAGCACAAATGTAGCAGAGTCGATTGGCATTACTTATGTCTGAATTGAAGAACATGGTGGATGGTTGACCTTTCATGATCTCTGTAAATATTTATTAATATCTTTAAAATGATAGTGACACAAACTAAAATCTTTGCTGCACAAACATTTGACACCAGTTTTGTTAAACTTTAGGGGGCCAACTTCACTCAGGTAACAAAGTAAGGAATAAGTATTTACAGAATTTACTACAAATAAAAATCTTACAAGTATAACAAAAAAGGCTACTTTCTAAGCTTCCTATTAAAACAACTACTGGAAATGCAAATCTATCAAGGTCTTGTGATTCAATTCAGATTTTTAGGGTCACGATTTGCATCGCGATATTTAATATTTGCCTATAAGTACGTCTAGTTTCTGTGATGCAAAACATAAAAATGCTCTATAATTCCTCACCGAAGTTTGACATTTTGTCATGTCAAAAACCTCAGAGTTGTACACTAGTTCAAGACGACTCATGTAACAATAAGCAATCAAACATCTCTGTGCATAAAAATGTAAGATTGTCACAAAAATAGAAAAAGTCATAATTATTTCTATTTCACTTACTTAGGGAAATGGGGTCAATCAATGCCTCAGACTCAGCTTATTGAATACTAATCATCTCTCTGACCCAAAGAGTCCACTAACATGTCAGCCATGCAAGTGGATAGATTTGATTACAAGTGGTTCAGCAGGGACTGTCCAATCACGTCGATTATGTTTTGACAACTGAAATTGGACACACTGGAGGGAAAAGGTTGCCAAAGTCGGTGACGTCTGGGTTGATCCTGAGCATCTTGGATGCTGTTTCAGGAACTTTCTGAATAGGAGAGGAATGTATAACTCTCTGTTTTGATCAATCAAACACAAAATATATCTTGTGCTCATTGTTAGTCAATCACATTAAATCTGAATGCATTACATTAGAACACTTTAGTTTCATCTGTTGCCATAGAAATGTGACAATTCTATGAAGAGATCAGCAACGTTGCATGGTTCTGTTTTGTTGTTTAACGAGTAAGAAATTCACACAACCATCTGTTCTTATTGTTCATCAAAACTGGTATGATTTATCTCAGATTTTTGCTCTGTGTAATTACAGGATTTTGGCTTTGGCTCCTATTTCATCTATTTTTCTGAAAAACCTCCATTCTTGCTGTCTCAGTGGTTGCCTAGCACTTTGTTTTATTGCACTTTGCTCTGACTTTAGCACAAGAACTCAGTTAGAAATATGTTTTTTTTCTCCTTTAAAAGGTGATTTTTATCAGTTCCATCTCATCCGCGTTTTGTTTCTAGCAAATTTTCAACCTTTCAATCTCTTGAAATTTTCTTGTTTTTTTTCTAGAAAATGTATTTTTCTTTCTTTCTATTTTTTGGGTAGAAATATGCTTTTTATTTTCTATCTACAACGCCCCTAAAATGCCGTCGGAAATACAAGACTGAAAAACCACCTTAGTTGTTTTTTTATCCCTTTGTATTTTTGGTTTCCTTTTTCCTCCTTTTTAATCAATTAAAACATTATTGAGTCGCGCTAAAAGCATGTTCTTAAAATTGACAACAATTTTCATTCTTGTCAATGAAAATATAAAAAAAATAAATTAAAACCTAGTAAACACCAACACATTATTTATTATACCCTGATATGTGAAACACTACAACTCCAAGAGCGTGTCTCAGAACACGTTGGCAAAAACCTTTAAAATATCAAGATATCTGTTTACTGGAAAGTACATTACCATGCAAGTGTGACGGAAACTCCCATAAACATATCTGCAATTAGACCATCCAGGAAAAAGGATGTTGTTTGTATAACTTGGCTGTTTAAAAACTCCCAAATCAGGACCCTGAAATAACCAACAATCTACGTATGAAGATTTTGTTTAAACTTTTTGCTCTAATTGAATGGCTTTGTCATGGAAATAGAAATGGGAAACACATAAACCTGTGTAGAAACCTTACAAATGACTGCAAACTGTCACAAAACAAATGCATATTTCTATCAGGTACAGTCTGCACTGGGTTTCTCGGTACGGTTTGCTTCTCGAAACCCTTTGATTGAATAAATCATCGGTAGTTTTAATATTTCTTAGAAATGGGGCCAGTTCCTCTCAGCTGTTTCTAACTGAGCCAGCTGAGCTTCAGGCCGAAGCAGATCTGGTTTTGCTCCTCCAACACAGTCAGAGGTGATTTATTTGTTTTACCTGGGCTCTGGTGCATCAAATTTGGCTTTGGGAAGTCACAAAGTGTTCTCTGCATGTTTCTGTGATCAGTTCATTTTCAGTAAAAGTCTTTGCGTCAAATGCAAAGAAATTCAGTCTCTTTCCGATGCATTGTCCATAAAAGAAAAATGTACAAATTTGAATAAAACCAATAAGAAAAAGTGTGCAAATTTGTATTTTGTCTCCTATACTCAGCTTAAGCTCTACACGCTGACGGTGCAGTATCATTTCCACTAAGTTCCAGTTTTTGCCCATTTTAATTTATCTTGGTTAACTGAAATGTTTTCTGAATTTCAGATTTCTTCGGTGTTACATTACAACCTTGTTTGCGACGTCGCATTCTGTTTTTGAAATGGCTCGTTTTCCAGACACCAAAAAAGCATGAACATACTCCAAAAAACCGTGTGTGTGTTTGTGGGTTAGGGACACTGCAGGTTGATTTTTTTTTTAGCATGATATATATATTTTTTACTGCAGGTGTCCCCAGGGCTGCTCTGTCAGTGTTAAATCCCAGTGAGTGGCACTGCGGTCCGCTGCTGCCTGGAGGTAGATGGCACTGGGGCTGGAGCTGGGAGCAGTGCGCATTTCCTGCATACCTCCCCCACTGTTGCCTCCTCTCCCTCCTCTCCCCCACTTGGGGCTTGTGAGTGAGAGCGCCGCGCTAAAAGCTTGCTCTTTTCTCTCGCCTCTCTACCTCTGACACACACATGCTCTGTCTCTCTCTCCCTTTTCTCCGTTACTCGTCCTCAGTCAAAGACAGGAGTCTCCGAAAGCAGCTGACGCTTTCCGTAATTCCCACTCAGCATCATTTCATTGATGGTTTTTCTCTTTCCATCTCTGTGTCTTCAAGCACTTTTTTACCCCCTATTTTTTTCCCTCTGAGCTGGATTTCACAGCTGCTGAGGTGACTTCAGGCGTCTGGACGCAAAGGACGGAGCAATTGGGAGATAACTTTCCACTCTGCAATCAGCGTACCACTTATTTTATCAGAGGACTGTTTGTTTTCTGGAAAAAGATTCACCTTTGTGTTTAATTTTTCAGCCATTTCTGATGGGATGTGCGGGCATTTTCACGGTGGGGGATTTTTTCCAGCAAGTGGAAAGTTTGGGACGCGGCATGGCTGATGGAACTGCAGCTGCCTACTGAAGCTCTTCCTCCAATTCTGTCCAGGTAATGAGTGATTGATGTTGGCGTGTCAGTTTGCAGACGGGTTGTCCTGTTTCACATCTGTATAAGCATGAAGTAGAGGGAACATACGTCTATTACACAGTGATGTGAAGCCATACTGACAGATTTCTGCTACCGTTTCAGTCACAAAGAGAACTGAATGTATTTGTTGCTCTTCAAATTTCTTCTATTTTTTATGCTTTTGTCAAATTTAAATATTAAAACGTGAGGGTTGGTATAAGATCAGATAAATACAATAACCGCTTGCATGACTTTTTGAGGAAATGTTCTATCTAAATCAACCTGTGTGGAAAGGCAGAATCGTGAATGAACTGATATTAATCATATCCCAGTTCAATTTCTTTATCCACAACCAGACGTGATTAGTGCTGTAGATTCAAATCTCTTAAGTAGAGTCTGTCTGACAACATGAAGTAGGCAAAAGGATCTCAAAAAGTAACACAGATCTAAAGTAAGTAAAAAGGCTGCCACAGAGAAAATATGGGGCCTCTGGAGAAGCACGTCTGTTGCTAAAGGTCTGAAATTCAAACTCAGATTTAAGTTTCATTAAAAAATCTTCAACTCAAGTTAAGTGATGAAAAAAGTCTGGTAAATAGCCACGTACCACAGCTGTCCTGAGAAATAGTGTGTTGGTTTATTAGCCTGTTAGCTGTTGCGTTCCAATGTTGTGCTGTTAGGAGGAAATTCAAAAGGTATTTAGAAATATATATAAAAAGCCAAGAGCTTACAGAACAACTTCATCACATGTTTCAAACTCAAGGTTCGGGCGCCAAATCCGGCCCACTGTAAGCTTTAATGTGGCCCTCTGGATACTAGAACATTTGTCCTTGTTATATATATATATATATATAAATATATATATATATATATATATAAGAATATATATATATTGTCCCATTTGTGGCTTTCAACAAGTTTTCTTTCACTGGACTGAGGGTAAAAATATATGGATATATATATTTTTACAATCCAAAGATCCAATTTCACCCTCAGTCCAGTGAAAGAAAACTTGTTGAAAGCCACAAATGGAACAAAACCTTTTGGAAAAAAATAAATTGGAAGGAATTTTGTTATTTTTAAGAAACAATGTTTTTTTTCTTTTTCTGTTTTTTTTTGTTTGTTTTGTTTTAAACAAGTGTAGAAATAGAATAGATAGATTTTCTTCTGTGGGATGTTGGCATTTGTGGAAAAACATGTAAAAATACAAAAAAAACAAAAAAAAACTTACAACTTAAAACTTAAAACTTAAAGACCAGAAATTAGATTTAATGAACCTGGTCTAGTGAAATCATTCCACTGTTGGATTAGCTGAAGGTTTGGACTTTGAACTGTGATACTGAAAGTAAAATCTTTCTTCATCTACAGTTTTCTAACACCTGCCGAAGAGCTTTTGGCCCAAACTGACTCAAACGAAAACTTGGCCTCTCTTGACTAAAGGTCTAGTTTGTCTGAAGAAAAAGTAATACTAAACCATGACGTTCCCACAACCGTACTTCCCTTTGTGTGCTGTGTTCGTTTGGTCATATGTTATTTTGTGCCAACGCAAACTTTTAGAATTGTGGCCAAAATTTGATCAAACATGGAAGGATCCTTTGGAAAAATGGCGCTTGTCGTTAAATTTGGTCGGGATTTTCAGAGATAACGGGGCATTGTTGCCACATGTAGAACACAAATTCCTGCAGTTCCTTCGTTACTCCCCCTGCTAACCTCTTTAGTCTTTTCATTTCATAAATACATTTTGAGAAAAGCGTATTTTTTATGCCATCAAATCCTTGCAGTTCAGCACGGGTGTGCAGACTCCTTCTATTCACTGGTTTGATAAAACAGTGCCATGTTAGATAAATATTAAATGCATACAAATTGTTCAATTAAAGATAACAAACATCCCTCCAGTGTGAACCACTTCATTTAGGATATGACAAATATTCAGGCCTCACTCTTTCAGAATTTCGCTTAATTAGTAATGTCAACGTTTCAAGGACGGCTTCTTTCTTAATCTGGAACATTCAAGGATATATATTTTTAAAATATTTAAATAAGTGTCAAGCAAACCGTAATGAATTGTGTGCTATTTTTACAGCTTCATTTATAATTGCACAAAGAAAATACAACCGAAGAATTTTTTTTGGCTCCAAGTTCTCTGAAATTAAAGATAACGATAACTACATGAGAAGTGAAAATGGAGTGCAGACAAGATGTTTTGCATATAAAGCAAGCTTATCTATTCAATGCCTAATGGCTTTTTCTGTTCCAAAATAGAGAACAGGACTGTCAGAATATTTGCCAATAATGTTCTCCACTATTTATGCAAGATAACTAAGAGGCACTGAGTATTGAAACCAGATGTATATGTACATCTGTCACTGACAGTGAATCAGACTCAACCTTTCCTGATGTAGGGAAAGCTAAGAGGACCAAATTTTGCTATATTTACTGAATGCCAGATTTATCAGACTGAATATGGTTTCAGAATTTTGGCTTCTGATCTGGTTCATCTGCAATGTTTGTCTTTATTGGAGGCACAAGTGTGAAAACTTAAAGGCAACAAATCAAAGACTTCACTTAACCAAATCTTCTGGAAGACAACTGCAGACATGTACAAGTCTGGTTCATCTTTTGGTACAAATTACATATCTTCAAATATGAAAAAAAAAAAAATTGAAAACATTTTACACCAAAAACATAAAGTAAAACATACATGTAATGTAGTCTGTTGGTCGTAATGAACATTGTCATATCTGAAAGGGGGAAAAAAGGGACGCTTACAATACTGTGAACACTGTCCCAACTGCCGAGTAAGTGATATTAATGTGTGGAGGGTTTTTGCTGCAGGAGGGTCTGGTGCATTTCACAATATAGATCCCATCCAAAGGAAAGAACATATTGATGCTGCATATAAAGATACCAGGTAGAAAATGTTACCATTAGTCATATAATTAGTCATATAATTATGCAAATTTAAATGATAAAAACAAATTTGCTTAATGGAAGCATGTCAATTTAAAAGAAGATAAAAACCTAAAGTTTTTTTCTACATTTTCGCGCTGGTTTTTCAGCCTTATGGCGTCTATAGTTTCCCTAAAATATCATAAGCAAAGCCGGTCCCAAGTATGAGAGGCGTCTGAATTAGATGCCAACCTTTCCTCTGTTGGTTGATAGTTGTCTATCACCATAAGCACTTTAAATAAGGAATTTTAATTCCATTCCTTATTTAAAGAAAACTGAAATTGCGAAATTGTGTTTTTTATGTACACTAGCAGACCATAGACAAAGATTTGTGCACATCTGTAATGGAAATGCAGCTTGTGGTAGTTCATGTGCAAATGGGTCTTTCCAATGTAAAACAAGCCTTTGGTAAAAGCAGCTCTGTCAGGAAGAATTGGCCAAAATTTCAGCAAACAATTATGAGGCGTTTGTGAAAGGGATTCCCGAAATATTTGACCAAAGTCATACACTTTAGATACTGTCTTCATTATCCAGCCGTTTGGAAAACAGCAATAATGTTCCCAATGCTAGCTGATCTAACACAAGAACTGCTGAGTAAATATGATTATGATTAAATATGATTCTTCACTGTTTCCCCCACATCCAGGAATGACGACTGCGTCCATGGAGCCCATAGGAATCCTGGTGGAAAGGGGAGCCAATGCCACCGTCCCACCAGTGAGCTCTCACCAGGACGCCGCCGCTACCATCACCATGGGCACCATCCTCTCTGTCATGTGCTTTGTCGGCGTCTCGGGGAACATTTACACCCTGGTGGTCATGTGCCAGTCCATGAGGACCGCGGCGTCCATGTACATCTACATCATAAACCTAGCTCTGGCAGATCTGGTGTATCTTCTCACCATCCCTTTCGTGGTGTCCACGTACTTCCTGAAGGGCTGGTACTTCGGGGACGTGGGGTGTCGGATACTGATCAGCATGGATTTCCTGACCATGCACGCTAGCATCTTCACGCTGACCGTCATGAGCACGGAGCGATACTTTGCGGTGCTCAAGCCCCTGGACACGGTCAAGCGGTCTAAAAGTTACCGGAAGGCTATCGCGGTGCTGGTCTGGGTAGCCTCTCTAATCCTCACCCTGCCTATGATTGTGACCATTCAGCTTACAACAGCTAGAAAGAAGGCAATGTGCCAGTCCACTTTATCCCAGCTGTCTTACAAGATTTACATCTCCTTTCTGTTCTGCACAAGTATCGTTGCTCCGGGCCTGATCATCGGGTATCTCTACATCCAGCTGGCGCGGACTTACTGGATATCGCAAACAAAAAGCTTCAAGCAGACCAAGAAACTACCTAATCAAAAGGTTAGTACTTGGCAAATGATCTGTTTATTGTGCTGTGCAAGTGTTAACTTTTTCCACACCTTGCTTTACAACTTACACCAAATATTGACATATTTTATTTTGATTTAGGGTGACAGAACATCATATCATGACGGAGTATCCATTCTGAGAACATATTAAAAATACAAAAATAACATTCCAAGAATAAATGTAAATACATTTTATGAGAATAGACTCGTATGAGAATAAAGTCATAACATTTTGAGAATAAAGTCATGAGATTATGTGAATTAAGTCGCAATAGAACTGCATTATCTTAATACTATGAGTTTAATCACAAATCATTGTTTCTTATGTAACTTTATTTAATTTTATTTGACTTACATGACCGCTCCATGAGATCTTTTGGTGTTACTCTACAGTAACGCTGAAGACTTTGAATTAATATGGGCTATAACAACACTTAATTTTCCTTTGGCATCAATAAACCATTTTTGAATTTGAACTGAATTTGAATTCTTGTGAAACTATGACTATTCCTGTAATATTATGACTTTACTCTAGTCAATTTTTCCCTTCAAGTTTCTCTAATACTCCATTGTACATTATAAATAATGAACATTCTTAAAAGTTTGGCATACATTTAACTCATCCCTTTCAAAATCCGGTGAAGTCCTCAAGATTTGTTAGAGGACATTAGTGAACAACCAGCATGACGACGATCGAGGAACACGGCAGACGGTTGTGACGTTTTAAGGCAAGCTTTGGTTATGAAACGAAACCATAAAATGACAGGAGCAACTGCAAAGCTACCAAGGTATGTTCATCCACCCAAATGAGGAGGTCATTTATGCAGGAAGCAAGGAGAGCATTAAGGGAAGCAGCCAAGAGCCTAATGGTGTTTTTCAGTTCTTAAAAAATGTAACATGCTCACATTAAAAGGTATGTGCAACTGAGTACATCTGTACATTCATTTAGTGAAGAATATACAAGATGTACATGGATAAATGTGTTCTTCTAGCTGCTGTACCCTTTTGTTCACAATTGGATACCAAGGCTTTCATTCACTCTGCTGTCTTTTCCTTGAACTGCAAGAAACTTTGAGATTGACTGAAGTGCTTTTACATCCAAACTACAAGTTCTTGAGGCATATTTGGAATACATACATACATACATGTACCTGTTTTTGTTTTGTGTTTTTTTTAATTGATTTTCATTTTCTTTAAACTGTGTTACTTTCTATGTTGTATTTGTTTCTGTCTCTTAGCCAGAACTCCCTTAAGAAATGTTTTTTAATCTCAATCTTTATCTTGATACAATAAATAAAACATTTTCAAAAAAAATTTTTAAATTGTGCATAAAAAAACTGACAAGAAGTGAAAAAGAGTCATGGAGTTTGTTGGGAGCAGTGATGGTTGTAGTATTGCAGCTGTTGAAAAGAAGGATCTGTCATAACGCTGCTTTGTGCACCCAGGATGCAAATTGTTTGTCACTGAAGAAGCTCTCCAGTTAAGCAGCTTCTTTGTACATGGAATGGGAGACACAGTTAGTGATGTGATTTTTTGGGAGGGGGTGTTTTGTTTTGCTTTATGTTTTATTCCCTGCAATCTGTTGTTCACACTCCAGTCCAGTAGGTGGCGACAATCTCTCTTATAAGTTAGATACCAGCTGGCAGCCGCCCTTCTTTTCACCAGCTGTTTGAAGAGAAGAAGAAGAAGAACAAGATTTTTTTTATTATTATTTTTAACAAAAAATTTACAACAAATTAACAATAAACTGTTACATAATAATCAGGTTAAAAAAAATTAAATAAAAACAATAAATATTAACATTAGCAGCTTGTTAAAATTTAGTTCTCCCTGATTAGAAATGTTGCACAGTACATAGTTAAAACCACATAACTGAACCACATAGCTCTCATATTCCCAGTGGCTCTGTGGAAGCGAAACTCCCACCTTTGACGTTGCACTTCCACAGAGCCACAGCATCAGGACGAGGACCAACCTAGAGTCTGTCTCGTCGTGATAAATAAATAGCCATTTTTGCTTCGGCAATTAAAAAATTTAAAATCTGACCTGTTGGTTTGTTGGCTTTGTTAAAACGCAGTCCATAAATAAATAAAGAACTGGTAAAAACAATGCCAAAACAGCTAAAAACACTCATCAATAAACTTAAAACTGTCATCAGTTTCTTACAATTGAGAAAAACATGAACAACACTCTCAGACAAACCACAGAAAGGACACTTATTTAAAACCCCTGGACTAAAAATTGATAAAAACGAGTTGGTAGCAATGGCGCCATGTAAAATGCTCCATTGGAGGTCGCCAGTCCGTGTTTTTATCGGCGGTTTGTACAGTGTCCTCCACTGAGGGGGTTGTCCACCCAGGCGGTCTGCCCACACGCTCACTTTTCTGCTCCGTAGAGATCTTTCGTTCAATACTTTGATGCAGTTTTTGTACAATACTTTTGGGCCTGTACTTTGTAGGCTCAGCAGTGAGTTGCTGCTGGCTAGCAGGGGACCACTGAACAAGAAGAAGACATTATAGAAAAGAATAACTAGTGAATTCTTTTCACATACAATGAAGGTATATGTTTGTGAAATAAACCAATTTTGATACGGCCATAATATATTGTTCACCAAACCTTTTATCAAAAAAGTAGTTTTTTTTGTTGAAGCGAATTGATGTTAGAAATCTCAAATTGCGCAATTATACAGTTAATGGACCACAAAATTGAGGCTGATGTCCAGGGCTTCTTTGCATCCTCAGTCTATTTCTGGTCAGAGTCCTTCTGTCTTCCACTACACAATTTGAGCGAAGGGGGGAATAATTAATAGCTATAAAGATTTTACTTTTCAACCACAAATAATTATAACAATAATTTGTGGTTGTATAGTTTTGCTAAAATCTTCATTTTCCCATGTTCCTCTAGGTGCTGTACCTGATCTTCACCATCGTGCTCCTCTTCTGGGCTTGCTTCTTGCCCTTTTGGATCTGGCAGCTGCTCAACCAGTTCTGCCCCTCCCTGCCCCTCTCTGCCAAAGTCCAACGCAACATCAACTACCTGACCACATGCCTGACGTACTCCAACAGCTGCATCAACCCGTTCCTCTACACGCTGCTCACCAAGAACTACAAGGAGTACCTGAGGAAGCACAAGAGGTCGTGGTCAGCCGGCAGCTACTTCAACAGACGGAACCGTTTCCAGCGGTCGCCCCGCAGGTCACCGTCCGCCAGCAGTCAGCAGTGCACCGAGAGCTTCATGCTCACACACACGGCTTCCCTGCGCGCTCACAGCAGCAGCCTGTGCGGTAGGAGCACTTTCAACATCAGTATCTTTCAACAATGAAACCCTGGCAGTAACTTGATGCTTTAGTCTAAAGGGCTGTCAAAGCCATTTTCATTTTGGGCCAGACCAATAATCTGTTCTTGAAGGGACGGTGCTGCCAGAATGTATTGATAAAACTGTTAAAACATCAGTAAACTGTTGTTTGTTTTAGCGTTCAATAAGTGTTTCTTAAAATTAAATAATATTGAACATTTTTTCACACTGATCAGTCCATCCAGGATTTTGTGATCGTTTTTGTGTTTGTTTTTTACAATCAAAATTGCAGATTTAATTTAGAAATATTTGCAAGGAATTATAATGATATTTGCGCCAATGTTTCATGTTGCATGTGACTTTCTGTCAGCAGCTGTATAGATAAAGGAATATAACTTCACATCAAGTAAGACCGAGGCAGCAGTCACTTAAACCCAATGTGGTTTTTTGCAGTAAAATTGTGAAAATTTTGAAAAACTCATGAAAAACTGGAGGGACTCCTTGATATAATTTGGGATCTAAAGGGCCACATATAAAGCTACGCTGGGCCACATTTGGGCCTCTGGACCTTTGAATTGTTGGGAAACTGATTTTTTCTGGATGCAGAGGACAACTATTTTTCATTTTTTCATCCTATGAGGAATGTCATGCATAGTCCATTTGAAGACTAAACACACATCATCTTAAGAATATTTCACAGAATTAACACATCATGGATCAAGACAAAGCTTTCACAATCCAGAAGCTTATTGGATTTGCTTCTGGTGACTTAATTAAATTGCAAGACACCATTATGTTTAACATTTCACCGATGAGATTAGACATGCATTATTTAAGTTGGAATCTGGATCCATCAGCATCCATCTCCTGACAGACAGTTCAGGAGAGTATTAAGAGTGAACCATGAAAACAGTAGCAAAATGTGGAGCAAATGTCCACGGAAATCTGCTGAGATATCAGTCTTTGTGATGTAATTATCAGGATTCTTTTATTGTCTATTTTGGATGTTCTATATGAAAATGAATATTTGTGCTTCATACCTGCAACATTCAATAAAAATCTCAGGGTAGGGTAAAGTCCCACACATACTCGGGCGTATTTCAATTCGAGGAACTCAAGTCGATCTGACAACAAACGACTGGCGCATCAATCCGCACAAAGATCGATTTATTGATCTATTCCTACATTTTTATGACTGCGTACAGTACAGTGTCGAGGCGTAAACTGTTCGGCTGTAAACAGTGTTCACATCATTTGATTAAGGAAATGGATAAAAAAAACTGACTGAGTGTGAAAACAAATATATTATTAATTCCTTTGTAAAAATTTGAGATTGTGTTGCTAAACTCCCCTGTTGTATTTAGTCCTGAATTTTCCAAACCTGTATTCTTTTGACTGCTAGCAGATACTATTTATGACTATATGAAAACTCCTTGAAAGGAAAGACATATTTCTTAACGGTACTGTCTTTACAAAGTTAGTGTGTTGGTGAGATTCTTGACAGTTACCAAAATGGGGCATTTTGGGACAACTTTTTTCCAAAGATGAAGGATTATTTTAGCTTCCTTTTAACTCTAGGTGCCCCACTTCCAGGGTTGGAAAAACACTTTTCTATATTTGTTCATGTGCCCGCCGGTTATGAGTCATGCATGCATTAAAGGGCTTTGAATGTTGGGCACAAAGGTTCCCTACAGGGAAAGCAGGGTGACGAAGAGCAGATTGATGGGAAATGGAGGGAACACAGAGTAATGTCTGCACAGGTGGAGCTGAGAAACAGAAAAAAAGCAGCTGCAGTTCAATGCAGGGTCTGATTTGATTCTGCTACAGGTAATATCTCCTGTATAGGTAATGAAATATCAACTCAGAAGTTTGATCAGAACTAATTCCCAATGGACAAAGCAGAATATTACAGCTCTCTTGTCATACAGGAAGGCAAACAGAAGAACAAATCCAAAGCTTGCAATCCGATTTCAGGGTTTCCCCCAGAAAACTTGCTAAGCCCGGTGGTCGGGCACCGAGGCGGTCCACTGGCGGTCCACCGTGTTTTTGTATTAAAAGATGTTAAGTAGACGATCAAAGTAAAAATATCACTGGGTAATTATATGTTATGGGAAAACATTGTCAGTGAACTGCTATATAAACCCACAACTAGCCTTAAAAACAACTAATCAAAAAATACAATAAAAATAAATATCAACTTCTGTTAAATCCAAATTAAGTCAGCGGTTCCATCAGGCCCCCCAGAGCTTCAGGGGCCCCATAAATGCTAATATTTTAACACAGACCACAGATATATAAATGTAGCATTTGTTTATTGAGGTGATCATTGCTGCTAAATTTGACATAATGGTTTCAGCATGTATAAATTAATAGACTTTAAATTATTTAACATTTATATGTAGGATATTAAGGAGCTGACAAGTTTACTTTGTAGAAGTTCAAAGAACAATATTAATAGTCAGATTAGTTTGTTACCACAGCTACAATCTGATGCTGGGAGTTTAATCTTTGAGTTTCAGCTCCGTTTGTTCACAAATACAAATTAGTAAGCTGCAGTTATAATTTATTGCTTTTTAGGTTTGCCAATTAAAACACTCCCCCTGTCCTAGATTTCACTAAATCTAACACAGAAGCTGTTAGAGGTGCTGATGTTTTTAGCAACAAAAGGGGCCCCTAAGTCATATTCTGCTCCAGGCCTCATACAGCGTTGGACTGGCCCTGCATGGTGAGGTAATCCGCTGTCTGGCGCAGAGATGCGCAACAAATGGGAGATTGAATTCAATGCTGCTAATGTGGCTTTAGTAGCTCTTCCATTTCGTGTCTGTTGAGTTTTTAAAAAGGGGACACAGAAACTATTTTGGTTGGTCGAGTTACATTATACATTATAACATTATAACATAATGTAAAAGTAACCAAAAAATCGACTTAACATAATTCTGCCCCTTTAAGAAGATCCTGGTCTGACACTCCACCTTCATCAAGTCATCACAACAACATTCCTCTATCAAGTGTTTAACGTTTTCCCCATCATTTCACTGAGAAGTGGTTCATATAATGAGCTCAGCAGATGTGCAGTTACCCCAAGACAGAATTAATGTTCTGCACTTCTAGATTATTTGAAACAAATTGTGAAACATTTCCGTAGCTCGTCTTATTCTCGGAAACACAAAGCGCTGTACTGTCTGTTCCTGTGAGATGGAAATAAAGTTACATCATCAGCAGTCACCATGTAGGTTAATGGTCAGTAAGGCCAATAAGCATTTTCATCATCTGCTTTCCCTCCAATATGTGGTGTAATATTATAAAGAGACATAATCTATTCAATAGTCGCCTAAGTATTTTTACTGTTTCTTGTTTTTTGTTTCTCGCCTTAACTTTACCATGGTTTTCCTTGTAAAACACCACATATACTTCACACCACACTTAGTTTTAACAGCTAATAAAACACACACACTCTGTTTATGCAAGGTTTGTTGGTTTAATAAACTCCAGACAATACATCTTCTGTGATTCTGACTGGGGTTGTGTTAGGGGAGAAGCAAAGAAACTGACTCATGCCTATACTGGTTTGTCAAACCTTCAAAAGTTTCTTTGCTCCTGTTGAGCCACTCTGCTCTTGGGTTTACATCTTCCTACTAGAGGTGTGTGGTGCTGCATATTTTGGTAGTGAACCAATACGCTGTAAATGCAGGGTATCGGTTGCCTGTATCGCCAATACCAATACTGATACTGATACTGATACTTGATATATCTTCAAACTTCTGTACTTGGTTTTCCTGTAAATTATTTTGTTGAAACTTTTGACAGACGTTTATAGGTGTCTACAAAATACTTTAATTACATATTAACATGGTATGTGTGCATTTTTTCCTAAACAAAGTACAAAGAATTATTTTTTATTGTTGAGTTGAGAAACTACAATACAAAAATAAAATCAAATTTCAAGATGAAATCCGAAACTAAAATATTGAGCTCAATACCATTTTAGTATTGATATTATTAATATTTCTGCATTAATTTGTGTCCTTCAGCAGAAAGGCATGTCAGTCTCAAAGGGCTGTGTTGTAAAATGCTGCTATTTGCTAAAGATTGAGATTAAGATTAATTTTTTTGACCACCAGTACCAAAGAAGAGCCTAACATGAAGATGAGACAGGATAAAGATGAGAAAAATTTCCTCTGTAAAGTATGGTGTGATGATCACACACTTTGCCACATTAAAATGTAAGGCATCATGGATTAAAGTAGTAGATAAAAAAAGAGGTTGTCACGGTTGTTATATTTTTGAAAGATAATGAAGCAGAACATATGGTCAGTTCAGCGCAGACCTTATTGACCAGACACAACATCAGTCTTTTTAACTAACCATCTAAGTTGTGGTCAATCTCTTCTTAAGTCAAAATGAATATTGAAAGATTCCAGAATTATACGAAATACTAACAAAAAGTGCCTGATATGAGATTTTATTTTTCCAAATATGCTTGTCGCTTTCATGATCCGTGTTTCTGCGTGTTTATTTTTGAGATTTTTCTGTTTATTAGCCTGTTACCCTGTGACTCTCTGTCTTCCCTGTTGATTGATCCCAGCTGTGTTTCGTTCAGCCTGTTTCCTTGTGCCATCGTGTGTCCCGTGTTCTTTGTGCTCACCGTTGTTCTGTCCCGTGGACATTTATCATTAAATTCATCATCATCGTCATCTTTACCTGGGTCTGCCTGCGTCCTGCTTCTCCCCTCACCAAACCACAAAAACAAATCATGACAGTCGCTGCCTATTTTAATTGTTCAAATGTACCTTACAATCCATTAATATGGACAATGGAAACTGACTTAGCAGAGGAGGATCTAGTGTAAAGTGGAGATCTTCTAAAGTATGAATGGCGTTCCTGGATTGACTACTTTACTAATGGCATCAAATAGCGTCAAGTTACGTTGTATTTCAGCTTCCCAAGTTGTACATTTAAAAAAATTTAGGGGTTGGGGGGGATCCCTGAATTGGCAAATTTTCATTTAATAGTTTTGAAGGAAAGAAAAACTTTCAAAGATGTAAGAGTTGTGTATGATTTTGCTTTCAGTGACTGTTGAACCAGAAATATTGGTTGTAGTAACCTCAGGTTATAAGTTAAAGAAATATGTTTTTTTTGGTTTTTTTTACTTTTGCAACACCATTGTACCACAATTTAGCAAACAACTTTTTAAGGCTTTTCACACAGTCAGCAGGTTTGGGGTGAGGGGTCAAATGTGAACCTGGTCTTGTTTGCCGTGGTGATGGACAGGCTCACCAAACGGATCAGGTCAGGCAGAACTCCCCACAGGTTGTCTGCAGAGAACATTGTGTTCTTTAGTGAGAGTAGCGTGAGGTTGCAGGGGAGCCGGGTGATGTTGAGGTATGCTCTAGGTCAAAGGTGAAAAAAGGCACCAGAGACAAGTCAGAATGTGTGCATGTATGTGAACATGATGAATGTTTTGAGGAAGACGCAGAAGTTTTCTCATCTAGCTCCCAAAGAACAAGAGAGGTGAAGAAGATAGCAGAAGTGATGCTTGTTAGGGAGGATTTGTGACATAATGATAGCAGCAACAATACAAAAGAAAGGGTAACTACATGGTAGTGTTATCTACTATGACATCTGCTTTGGAGAGACGTGAGCTTTCCTGGAGGTGCAGGAGCTAAAAAGATGGTTAGATTTTCACAGGAAGTGACCAAAATGGACAGGATTAGAAATGAGTAAATTAGAGGGACAGCTCTAGTTTAGCAGTTCGAGATGAAGTGTAAAATGTCTGGGTGAGATGAGTTGGACATGTGCAGATGCGAGATAGTAGATGTACCCTGCTAAGGATGTTGGAGAAGATTTCTGAACCGCATGGGAGGAAGAAAGGAGGAGGATCAGAAAGATTAATTCAGGAAGATTGTGCAGAAGGTCGTTGACGCAGAAGAGGACGCCAAGGACAAAGTGGGATTGAGACAGATGTTTGGGCACGGGGGTGTCTAACGAAAACAGCTAAATGAAGAAAAAGCCTCTCTTGTCTTGCTTTGTAGCAGCAGTAAGATGTCGCAGGGCAACAAACAGTGCCTGCAAACATTATCGCATTTTTTCACATCAACCTCAAATGCCAGCGTCTCACAGGACACACCAACACAACGGAGCAGCTACATTGATAAAGAGCACTTCCGCTAATCGAAGGTTTACCCACTTAGCAGAGCTAAGTTTTTGTTTAGCACTTTTTGCTAACTCTGAAAACATTTAGCTCACTTAGCTTCCCGGAAATGAATTTTTCCAGATTATTTCTAAAGCGTTAATTCACTAGGCTGTTTTGTGAACTTACAGTTGTATAAAGTTCGACATCTGTGTTGAAGCTTCGGTTATCGACTGTTTTCGCTTACATTCACGTTCCTATTTTGAAGTGGGAGAAAACTGTTCCGTTTCATCTCCTCACGTTCTCCACCTGTGATGCGGTGATGCAAACGACATTCATTCTGGACCCAGAATGCATTTCAGTAGGACACAGTTTAAAATCTGATGTTCTGCGTACTTTCTGATGGATGCCATACGTTAATATTAGTTATTTAGCTTTACTCAGCATCTATAAAACTGAAACCGCGAGTGAAAGGTGTGTTCGAAACCGTACGGGTCGGTGTGCTATAACAAATTTGACCATGTGTAACACAGTGTGTCAATGTGGTTGGATTTAGCACTTTAGCATTAGCTTCCCCTAAATGTCATTTTTGATATAGTGTTTTAGCATTAGTCAAACTAATGTTTATGATTAGTCCTTCAGAGTTAACGCAACTAACTTTGTAGTTAGCGATGACAAGAACTAGCTGCTTATTTTTCAACAATAAAAATATCAAACTGGGGCACAGATATGTATTTATCCCCAGTACTCTTTCATTCATTCATTACATTATGAGTTTTCATAATGTCTATTATATAATATCCCTGAAGAATATCTAAGCATGTATTTTAGTAAAGTGGAAAAATGTGAGATGGTTGAATGCCGAGTACTGTTGCTTGGCACTGCACGACTTTTACTAGATATGTTGCCACACGCTTTTAATGCTCTTAAATTTTTAGAATGCAGGCCTTTTAATTTTGTAGAAGTGCATAAAATGTTAACCGCTTTGCCAGCTGCTTGGAAGGGAACACGTGAGTTACCTAACGCATACTGACATTTATTATGGGAGCCCCAAACTTGGAGAGAGAAATAAGAAATTGTACGATCCAGGGATTTATTTTTTTATGTTTTTATAAAACATGAATTACCTTGTTAACTCTAAATAGACTGTCTATTTTGCCACAGTGGCAAAAGACAAAAATAACCCCTTTGACTAGTGGAGCTGTTCCATTCATATAAAACATTCATATTCCCGATGCACTACGACATTTATTCTTGGCTTTGACAAAGCGTCGCAGGAAGCTGCTGGGCGGAATGTGGACATTGTTTCAGTCAAGTCTTTGTGCCATGTTCATAGTGTTATAAAATAAAAACCTCACCCAAAAAGTCTATTTTTTTGTTGTACCGTATTATATCCACAAGGAACAGACATAAGATTACATTCTCTCAGTGCAAGCAGCATGGTTCTGATAAGTTCCTTCTCTCGACCCTTTCTAAAAATACAGCTATAGATCTCGCATATTCATTGTTGCACTGGCAAGTCGGATCGCTTGTCTCTTTCCTGGTAGATAAAATTAGGAAATAAATCAGCAAAGCCAAGGGGGGATTTTCAAGAAAGTGTAACGGAATCATGCTTTCTTGATCCCGTGTTAAATGAACTTTTCTCTGTTCCTTCTTGCCAGGGGAAAGCAGATAAATGAAGACATACAGACTTTTTGCAGTGCATTTGTTCTACTCGTATGCATTATTCATTAACAGTAGAGTGCTTCTGTAATTTTTACAGCCGTAAATGCTGAGCTTCCCTCTCAGGAAAAGGTCAGATCCCTGTGAGCTGGTAAAAAAAAAAAGGTAATAAGAAATCAAAAGATGAACCTAAACAACACAGTTTGAAACATTACTTTGTTTTGCTCTGGGAGTGCTAAAGTTGTTTGCTGGTTACTCTATTAAAGATTACATTTACATATATATAAGAATTTATTGTACTGTTATGCAAATATTCTTCCCTTTTTTTTGCTGTTTAGCGTAAAGCAGGAGTGTCCAAGTCCAGCTATTATGCAGCTTCAATAACTCACCTGAATCAAATGAATACCAGGCCTCTCTAGAGCCTGACTGCTGCTGCAGAGGGAATTCAGATATTTGATTCAGGTTTGTTAAAGAAGCATGGCATCTCTCCAGATTTGATTTGGGCACCATTGGCCTAAAGATTAAGGCAGTTCAGATTTCAACTTTCAAGTCGTATCTTGACTCGGCTGGTTCTGGACTAAACAAAATATTCATAATTGAATTCTGTAAAAATGTATTCATTTTAACAATGGAGTTTTGCGGTTCTCTTTTTACTGGTAGATCATTTCAGTAGTAACAGTAGAACATGCTGATTGATCCTTTCATATTGGGAGTAAGTCTTTACCTAAGGTTGTGTAGTTCAACTACAGCAGGCGTCTTGTGATGGTAGGATGGACCAAGAGATGGGCAGATAGAGTTAATCTTTGCCTGAATCATTTTTATTTTCAGACTTATACATATGACCATGAGGTATGCGTTTCGACCGAAACTCATCCCAGGCAAATGGGATGAGTTTTTTTTCCGTAGGTTGCACAGACTTACCTTCTGAATAGAGACGGAGCTAGAAACCTTTAAGGATAGAAGTCTGGAGCTCTGCTGTCCAGCGAAGCTATGTTTAGATCCTCCGTTCGTCTTCATTTACGGAGTCAGGCTTCGGGTGTTGTTGAGTTTAAAAAACTGAGTTTTTGTTCATGTGACAACAAATCACAAAACTATTTCTCTCCTTTGATGTTTTACAATAACTCAAGGCTTAGTGACGCAAGGATGTTCCTGTTGTTCAACTCGCTGTACTCACAGCCTCCCACAGGGAAAAAAGCAGCAATCAAACAATGCATACATGTTTCACACAATGGGTGACATGGAACAATAATACAATGATTGATTATAAGAAGAAGCAATCCATGGTTAAGCCTTATAATCCCCGCTGATGGTGCACATGCTCTCAGTGGTGGTCAGACCTCTCCTTGTCTATCACCCTCTCTGCCCTGTAATTATCTTATCTTGCATTGTTGCTGGGGTTGCGTCACCACCCATAACCTCAGCTTGTTGATGTAACTTCTGGGTTAATGACACATTGTGTTCTGTGTCAGACTGTCGCATTCCCCACCCTAAAATTACTTGTTTTTTACAACTTTAACAGCATCTAATCAGGATACAGCCTGACAGACTCACTTTGAAGGTTTTCTAGGGATTTCAATCGGTCCGAACTAGCAAACCACCGATTACAGAAAAAATGACTAGTCATCGCCCCAAAAGATAAGCATATTAATAAAAAGCATTTCACTGAGGGATCTGGTTGTTCTGTAGTCAAGCGAACAATATTATTAATACTGAGGACTTCCTGCCTTGCCTGACCGCATTCGATGACTTTTAGACATTTGCTCTTCACTCAGTCATGTGAAGATTTAGTTTTTGTTCAGACTTGAAATTACACATTTCAAAGACCTTATCGGAGTTATTATTTGAACTAGCTCTTTTCCCGTCCTTGCAGGTGGCTGGGTTTTAGCTTTGTGTTTCTGGAAAAAGGTTTATAATAAATGTGTTTTTGGAAGGATAAAGAACTTTTCACCCCAATAACTGCAGTTGACTTCACTTAGTGGAAGCACAAACATCAGTGCAGCAAAAGCAGATTTCTGTTTGTTTCTCTCTTCGTCAAAGCCCGTTGCCCATAGTTGGAGTGGAATTTGACAGCCTCCACTTCTGTCAGTAATTTGAGTTTGTCATGCTGGTTTCTGCTGGTTTTGCCTGAAGGCTTTTGCCTCTAGCAGGTTCAAGAACTCCAATTTTCCAGCTTCTCACCGACACATTGGGAGCTCCCTCCTAATGACAGCATACAACTTCTCCTCTTTACAACTCAATAACTGCAACTCTGTACGCTACCAAATTCAGCTTGTAGAAACTTCTGTTTTATGTGCAGCTGTTTTTAAAGTAAAATGCTCCAATTACAAAGCCATATTTCTGCTACTTGTCAGCATGTGAAGTACTGTCGCGACTGGTATGCTTCCATTCTGACGCAAGTTTCTATTTATAGACTTGGTGCACAACCTGGATTGCACTCCGCTGTTGATGACAGGCAATTATGCACTATGTTGTGTTGCACTATGAAGTAAAACTCCAATAAAATGTGGAGAAGTTTACATCTTGTAGAAATGTCCAAAGTGTTATTTTTTGCATTTTAACATGATGTCTTTAGTTTGGATTCTGTCTTGCGTTTCATTAGTTATGTAGCCTCTATTCCTACCTACCTAATTCCACTCGATTCTCATCTCCCTTCATTAATCCGTCTGCGGTTTCTCCCATTGAGCTGGATTTCTTCAGTAGACTTTAAACTGACATTGATTTTGTTTTAGAATTGCAGTCTGCCTGTCGTTTTCTGCAGCGGCAGTAAAAGAAGTGAATGAAGCCGTTCAGTCGGCGTTGGCCAGATGTTGAATTTACACTAACAGCCATCTTGTTCGGCTCAGCACTTCTCTCTTGGCAATGGAGGATGGTTGTTTACAGCGGAGGCAATTTCCTGTAAGCTACATAGCACCGAACCAGTGCGCTACACACATCACAGGTAAAATTTAAAACCTTAGCAGTAATTAGTGTTCCCCTGGAGCTGGTATGTATCCAAGTGTGTTTGCTGTTAACATTATTTAGTTATAAGAGCCAAAGACAACAAGCAAAAATGACAGCATGTATATGCATGCAGTCTGTTAAATGCACAAGAAATCCAAATGAGTATGTGAAATTTATTGGTTTTGACAGAATAAGCAACAAGATGATGTCATTATATCAATATTTATCCCAAAGGGAAAAACCTACCACCATTACCCCCCACAACACAGCACAATCTCTCCTTCTTCATAACAAGCCTCTGGTCCTTCATTGCCCATATTAAAGCAGCTTGTGGTTTGGCTCTGCTGATTTTCTGTCCATGTGCCTCTGACTTTGTCTGTTCTTTAGTGGAGATATTCACACAGGGCTGAACTGGTAGGATTTTGTTGTTCAGAGGAACAATGATTTGATTTAAGCCTGAAGCTTGACAGTTTTCTTATGATGATGCAGAAACATTCTACTGCCTCACTGCATACATGCAACTTTGTAAAATTCCTAAAGATTTTTTTGTGGCACGAGATCATCCAGTTACTTCATCCGTTTTAGATTGTTAAATAAATGTTAGATCCACAGTAAACACATAATCTTACACAAAACCAGTTTATAATTAAATATTTCATGTAATTGCCTCCTAAATCTAATTGCTGGATGTCCCACATTTGGTGTCAACAACTGCCATGAAGCATTTGATAAATGGTAATGAGACTTTCACATTGCTGCAGAGGAATGCTTGGCCTTCTCTTCTTTTGCAGAATTGTTCGAACTCAGCCACATTTAAGAGGTTTGGAGAATGAATGGCCAGTTAAATGCCAGTCAGATTTTAGTCCAGCATCTCTGTTTTTTCCCCCTTTTTGAGAGGTAGATCTGTAATAAACATCAGTGACTTTTTGTTTATCTGTTAATGTTACTTATGTCAGTGCATAATGTGTTGATCTTAGGATTCTTTGCCTACTTCTTGTTGTAAGGCAGGTTCCCCTATTTTTTAATAGATCAGACTTTGCCTTCACTAGTGAACTTGAACTCCACTTTCCAAATAATGTGATTAGTCACAGTTGAATCGTAATCACCTTTTCACATTGGAACCAGTTTTGTTTCGTTTCCCAAAATATCACCTTTTGAAAGCTATTTTTCTTCTCTATTCAGGTCGTTCTTTTTTCAGTTCAATGATCTGAAACATTTATGTGTGACCAAAAAGTCAAAACACTAAAAAAATCTTTAAGAGGGGAAAGTCTTTTCCACAATACCTGAGATTGTTCTTGACTGATTCTTTAGAAAAGGTTCGACCTTCAAAGAAAATTCCTATTTTATTTGTGAAAACGGCTAGAAGGACAATATTTCTGTGCTTTATTGGAAACATCTTCAGACAAGAATAGATTTGTCTGCTCCAGTCTCTCTAGCAGACAAAATAAGCTTCAGATTTCTAGGAGTTGTGAATATAAGCCGCATCCGTTTGTTGAAATATTGATTCAGAAGAGGATATTGTGTATTGTTTTTGTTACAAATCTTACAAGAGTAGTTTGAAGGTCAGTGCTTGATGGATTAAAGCTCAGGTTCCCTTCATACAGGTCATTCTGACCGTTTCTCACTGATTCCTTCTTGCTTACTCAAGACAGAGCAAGAACTATTGATCTCCTTCCCAGAGATTGCATTGACTCGACTCCTTTTTGGGAAATGCAGATGAGAATTGCTGATCTTTTCTAATCGTTGCAGATCTGAAGCTTTGCTGCTGATAGCTGCATGAAGTGTTGTCTCGGAAACTACCGCCTGCAATCAATAAATGTCCCAACTCACCCTCCTGCTGTCCAACAAGATCCTACGGAGATGAAAGGGGATTGAGTGCCTCTTTATCTTGGTTCATGTTAATCTTCTGACCCTGCTTTAAACAAAAGTCTTAAAACATTGAAACGTGGGTTGCACTTATAATCTGAAGCACTTAAATGCAACACACACTTTCCTTTCCTTTTTGGGGTCACGCTCTGGTTTCCTTGAGGCTCATAAACTCTAGTACTTGCATGTTCCTGCACCTATGATGGGCCATATGGAACACACGAGCTCCATAGAGTGAGTGCTTTCAAATGTTAGAGGACCCGTTTTAAGCTTAAGCATAAGAGCTTCTGGGTTTGTATGGGATCTATCTTGCAATTAGTTTGTGTGGAAGCCCATGGCTTCTGGGGATGTATCGGGCTGTGCAGGCCTCTTACAGGCATCCAACCTTCCTGACCTCCCATTGGTTAGCTTACCAGACGAGGCAGTTATGGATCTAACTCTGCCCTGGTCCCTCTAAGTTTTCAATTTTTAATTATTTTTTTTAAATGTGTTTTGATGGGGGTTTTCCCCCCATTTCCTGATTTTGCCTGATAAACACCATGATGTCTAGTGGTGGTTGTTTTTGGATTAAAATGTTTAATTGAGTTAATTGCAGTGTCTGTGGTTAATTTATCGCAATTAATCACATTTCAGTCAAACAATATGTAGACAAAATTGGCAGTATTTTCAATTCAAAAACCCTTTTTGCTTCTAAAATATTGATATGTAGACATAGTTCAACATCACATATATTTTTAATATGTTTTGTTTGGTTTATTCAACCATCAGATTGGTGAAAAGTGCTTCTATACTTATTGTGCTTTGAATGAAGCTACACCAGGAACCCCTGATGTAGCTTCTTTAGAGGCTGCTGACATTAGCATTGAGGATATCTGTGTCTTTATACTTGAACAGCTTTACTGATGAACTAGCTGGTTCTGCTACAACATGAAAGCAACAATAATCTTTTCCAGAATCCAATCAGATCGTTTATTGAAGCAAACATTAAACCCCAGTGGGCAAAAAGACGCCCACTGGCCTACTGTGCGCCGGATTTTGGGATGTACCAGAAACGTGTAAATACAAAGGTTCCAACATGAGACTTTTGTATGTAAAAAAACAAAAAACATTTTGATTAATTATGGTAAAATTTTTAATGTGATAAAATATAATATCAAATATAGCACCTTAAAGTCTTGGCCCTTGTAACATGACAACATTTAAAAAGGTTATAAAGATATGAACACGTTAAAAGGCTCAAGGACATTAGGCGCTATTTCCAAACCCTGACTCATATAATCAAAAAAACTTTCTTGGCAATTAGACTTCTAAAACTCGACGTGCTTCCTTTACAGCTGCCACAGCACAACGATTGAAGCTGCAGCTGTTTGAAAAACAGACATGTGATTTGGGAGGCATTAAGTCTCAGCGACGTTATCTGAAAGTGTCATATGCCTGCATGGCTTTAAGTCCTTGAACAGGCTTCCAACCTCTGGAGGCAAACTGAGGGGAAAGAGATAAATGTAAGATGAGCAGGAACAGAAAAGGTGAGGTTGTGCCAGAGGGTGGAAACGGGGCTCTCCTCACGTCATTAAAAAGTGATGCTGAAGGTACGGTTGGGGGGAGAAATTGATAGATTGAAATTCTCAATGAAACGCCATTTGGAATGTTTATGCTTGTGTTGTTGCACTGAAGTATGTGTATATCGTTCTCATCTGAACACATGCTTGTAAATACTTATCCACTGACCCAAGGAAAGAGTGTCTGCTGTCTGCACACAATCTAGTATTGAACCCAGAGGCAGTTAAAACCAGAGCATTAAAAAACCCACCTCATTCTCCTGAACTCATTGCTATTGCACTCTGGACAGGAGTGTCTCACATTCTGTCACCTCCTGCAGCTTCATTTGGGGATTCTGAAGAGATTTCAACAGAAATAGTTTTCACTGCAAAAGCTGTAAAATAAATTTAGAATATCAACAGGTTATAGGGTTTCTTTCTCTTTTTTTCTTTTCTTTTTCTGGACTCAAGATAGAAATTGTCCATTGGACCGTGAAGACTCTTAACACTTTCAGCTTCAATCGCTGTGATTTGTCATGTTTGAGCACCACTTCAGATTTAGGGCTGTATATATTTCTTCTAAATTCTGCTTTTGAAATGTTTCTTCAGACTTCTGCTTTTTCCATTGTAACTGTAATTATTGGACCCTCTACCCCCCAAAAAAGGGGAATTATACGGTGAGGGAAATGCAAAAAAACAGCCAAAGAGTTCCACATATAATGATGGTCATTTAACTTTCACAAATAACAGTCCTGTCGTCCAGCAGGACTTCGAGTGCTTTTGCGAGGCATTCAGAGTATTTACCTCTCGTTTTTATAAAGAACAAAAAAAACAAAAAACATCATGAGCAAAGCAGAGAATTTCACATATTTGACATTTAAAAACATGAAAGCTTGAGAGTGCTTTTTTGTTTTTGTTCTGCTCATGTTCTGGTAGTCCCAACCTCCCTCTCTTTGAAAGCATGGCTGACTCTTACAACCTTGTTTCTTCTCCCGTCTTCTGATGCGTAGCTTCAAGAGGTCACTTGTCTAAGAGGTCATCACAGTTAAAACCAACAAGAAACTTTAATTTATGTCCTAAACTTTGCCCTAAATTTGTTTTTGTGTATTTTTGTAAAAAAAAAAAATAATTTTTTTTTGCTTTTTGAAGGTCAGTGGTCCATTGAAGGTTTTTAGTTTATTGGCTCTCTGTTTTTTCTTGTTGTTTTTTTTCCGCTCACCAATCCCCACTTAACCACAACAAAGAAATGTGTTTTCAAATCTGTTTTTTTTTCTCGTAAAAACTTCTGTATGGTCGAGTCAAACTTTCGAAATCGGTTCTCATTGTTCCGTGATGAACATCGCATCAGTTTGTTCTCAACCTCTTCTTTTCACTTTAAAACTGGTTCAGGTCATACTGTGGTGAACTATTTTAGTGAATAATTCTCACTTCCTTTAAATATTAGTTTCTTGAAAGTAATTGAAACAGTTTGCTCAATTATTTCTTAGCAACCACGCTAACCTATCTTATTTGAAATAGGGGAAGAAAAAACATCTGAGAGAGTTTAACCAATGTTATGGCAGAAAAGTCGATGGCAAACAAAGCAGACGTTAATGTTGTGTCGCCATGCAGCGATGTTGGGATGCTGGACTTGATTGACTTCATTCATTTTTCCTTTGTCCTTGAAGATGAGAAGTGCTATAGATGTTCCCAGTAGGAAATCATTTCAGTATTGGCTTCCTGTCCTTGACATATCAATTGTTTGGCTCTGGACTCTGTTATTGATGCAGGAGAAGGAATTAATCTGAATCAGCTGCATTCATCAGTAATAACCTCCCTTTGGCCACGCAGGATTAAGACCCTCACTACCAGCAAGAGGGAGACCAAGAATTATCTAAATTTATCTAAATACTTTCTGAAACAAAGCGCTCCCTCTTCCGACTGTCTTCTCCACACCACAGGTTGTGAACAGCAAACAGTTTAGATACAGTATCTAAGAAAACAATGAGGTATTTGTCAAAACTCTATATTGTGATAGTTTACGGTTGTATGCTGAGGGATTCACACTCTGCAGGAGCTGATCTGGTGCAATAAATCACAGCCATGTAGCATGAAGAGCAGATGCAATCAATAGGATGTCTGGACGTTTGCTTACAGAACAGAATGGAAGCATAATGCAACTCTGCAGCTTTATATTTCTTCAACTCTTTCCACGAGGACAGTGAAGGTGTTTTTGTTTCCTGGCAAAGGTTTTCAGAAACTTTTTCAGAACTTTATGTGATGGACCAACACAGGATATTCATGGGGTGGTAAACAATATATGGTTCCCACTTCTGTAACAGTTCAATTTTTAATTAACATTTTTTTAGTTATTGGTTAATCAATTATTCTGATGATTAATAACATAAAAAAATTATCTCACTCTGCAAATTTTCCATTTAAGTCTTTTTTATGCAATATTAGAAATTAACTGGGATTAAAAGATCCCAGTTAATTGAATGACTTAAATGAAAAAAAAAAAACATTTTGTTGTCTAAAATACAACCTGCTTGATAATTTAGAATATATCTGCAGCAGAAAAAGATCAAACATCAGTATGTGAAAGGCTCGTCCCTTTCTACTTGACTTCAAAACAATACAGTGTATGCTTTTAGATTAATAACTGGATAGCAAATAGTTTAACAAGAAACTTTATTTTTACAGAATAATATTAATATTTAACAAGTTTTCTGTAGTTCTAAAAGATAGTTATTTCTTTTTTGTCATGTAAGGTTTTCAGAGTGAATCTCATCTCTGGGCTGAAGGAATGCATCAACAGCCTAAATGGAGATTCTTCTCACCTGGATCTGAACTTTTCTTCTGTTTGGCTCCAAACAATTAGAGTGGGAATAAAATCTGGAACCAGAGAACTCGTTATTTAGGAGTCGACTCCTCTTGTCGAGGTAAAAGTGTTTGTGATGCTGCCAAAGAGGAGAAGAGAAGAACGGCGTCCAACATGACTGTTTGACCTTTTCCTACACGTCCGGCTGTGTTTTCCTCTGGGGATTTCCTGTTCGTTTTGATCTGAGAGGAAAGGCTGAGACGTCAGTTCAGCTGTGCTGGTGTTTTCTTCCAGCTAATTGCGAAGTTACCACGGAAACACCCACAGTTACCCCATCTCTTCTGTCTCACCTTTCAAGTCAAACTATTTTTACCTCTTGGTCTTTCAGCGTTTCATCACATATTTTATTAGGATTTGAAATGATGGTCTAGTAGAGAATAGTGGATAATTGTGATGTGGGAGCAAATGTTAATCTGAAAACTGTTGCACACATTTGTATTTAAGTCAAGCACCGTTTAGAATCACCTTTTGAGATATTTCTCTACATAGACGGACACTTTTCAATTCCCAGTTTTAGTTTTCTTCCACACATAACATTTTGTAATAAGCTGTCTGCTTCTAAAAAACTTTTAGAACCTTCTTCCTGCAATTGGACTTTAACTAATGACAACGGTACCAACTTTGTAATGTTCTTGGTACTTTGACCGACAAGTGGAAGTGTAACAGATTCTTTTGATTTATTACAATCGCCCTCCCAGTCCGGAGAGTTCATAAACATTAATGTCGGCTTAACCCTTGTGTCCGTGAGACCTGAGGCAAATGTAGAGGACTATTGCAAATGATACAGGTTTTACGTCTGTGGGGTCGGTTGAACCTAATGGTGTGTCATCATCGCTGACTGCTGGGCTGAGCTCCAGCTCCCTGCCGTGTCACTAAACGAGACAGAGGAGGCAGAGGAGAAGACTGGTAGCGGCGTCATCGTCTAAAAATGCTGCTCCAGGAACTCTGGTAAACAAAGAGGGGACTACAGCAAGACGAAATCAGCAAGTAGCTTTAACAAACCACCAACCAACTTATTGTCCAAAACAACAACTTGTATATTGATTAGGGATGAACCGATTCACTTCTTTCACTGCCGATACCAATATCTGAGCTTAAGTATCAACCAAAGCGATCCGATACAGAAAAACAGCTGAACTGACTACAAATGTTTCCTTTTTTTAAAACGGAGACATAAGTGAGCTGCATTACAAATGTAGTACAGAACACTGAAATACACCAATAGCTCCACAAGCTTGGTCGAACATGTGAAAACAACACAACTTTAATTTGTCTTCTCTCAGTTCAATTAAGAGTAGAAGCACCGATGTAAAATAAATAATAAACTAAAACTGGCAAAAACAAACGGCAACAAACCTTTAAATGGTTCAGACAGTGAACGAGGAATTCTAAAAATTAATTAAAATAAATAATAAAGCAAGACGTCACATAAACCACAAAGCATAGAATTAGACTGAATAGATCTGCCCTCGTGCATCTGGACCGTTGTCCCTGATATCAGGTCTAGAATTATTTTCAATATCTGGACCCAAACAGGTATTAATATCGAATCGGTGGATCTACATTATAGTTATCATCCTGACTTTTAATGTTGCTCTGTCTTGTAATATTCTGAACCAAGTGTACAGTTTCCTAGTTTCTCATACTGGACTGCATACAAATAAAAGCAGTGAGTAAACAGGTGTAGTTTTAAGAAGAGCGCAGCAGATTAAAGTTTAAAGAGCAGTCGTCTCTGTGAGAACATGGTTTTGTTGGTCTGTATCAGTTACAGCAAACAGCAAAATCTTATCTCACAGCAGCCGCCTGCTGGCGCCTCCATCTGCTCTCAGCCACTAAAAACACACCGGTGTAAATGCATGACGAATCGCACCAAGATCTGATTCACACCAAGACTGAGAGGATTTACTCATACAGGGTTTGCAGCGATCTGTGATAGATTCTGCTCCGCTCCACCAAATTAGAAACATCATCAACTCGGGGCAGGTTCTGTTGTAAAGTCAGAACTTTCTGAAATGAAACTTGATTCTTTGCAGTGAAAAAAAACATCAAGAACCAGAAACGCTCCAGAGATTGGCTGAAGAAAACAAGCAGAAAGAGCTGCATGTTTTATAGGCTTTATGCTTCACTGTGTTGGTCTGTCACATAAAATTATGATTTAAAAAAAACAACTTATTTTTATGCTTATAATGTGAGAAAATGTAGAAAAGTATTTTTTTTCTTTTTTTGCCAACTCTGAAGAATTGTTTATAATATTTATCATTTTAACTTTGCAAGCGCAAACTTCCCCTTTGGTTTCATATAATTAAATATTTATTAATATTGAACATAACCAGAATCGATTTGAGTGAAAAGAGTTTTCCTTACCAGCCTCCTGCTTTGTGAAAAACATTTTTATGTTTTAATAACTTATGAATTAACTGATTAGAACATCTTTTTGGTTTGTAAACAGTAGCCACACTTAAGCCTGGTTATTTATTAGAATTTAACATTTTAAGTGTCTGCAAACTATAGTTGAGTTTCAGAAATTTGAGACTCATATTTTGTTACTGGCACTTTAATGTTAATTAGAAAATTCAAAATTTTAGGCTTTAAGAACTTTGAATCCAAAGTCTCTACAACTTTTGGTTGACTTATAAAAAAGTAGAAATTAAAGTTTGGCTAATTCAAATAGTAAATTTGAAGTTCTAAACTTAAAAAAATACCTGATGTTTGTTGCCTTAGAGTTTAGAGTTCTGCCAACTTTTCTTCTTTTTTTGTAACCATGTAACTTTATTGTTGGTTAATATGATAATGTTTTAAAAACTGCATTTTGTCTGAAGTTTTCTTTGCTTGATATCAAACTTAGTTTGATCTGGAACATCCTATGTGTGACAATAAAGCAAAACTAGACATGTGTAAGAGGAAAAAATACTTTTTCACAGCAGTACATCAGTCGGAAATTGCTGATTCTAAATGCCACTGGTTGGTGTTCACATGATTTCAAACTCTTCAGTAGTCCTACCGCTCTGTACATTAAAAAGATGTTTGGTCTCCGAGGTAAATTCAGCACAATCAGTTTCAGGTTTTTAAAGTTGTGCAGTCACCCTTCAAGGTTAGGGGAGAAAAATTCAACAAATTAAAACCAAAACTTCTAAAACGTCTGTCTGCAGAGATGATGTTGACTCATCACAGTGCAGATCTTTGACTGTCTCTTTGTACCCCTTTGCTAATTTTCTCAAGTGTCTAACAGTTTTCAGACCTCATCCTTATCACAGTCTGATCCCCACCGGTCTCTGGGAGCCACTCTGTGCTGTTTTTTCCCCTGGTAGATCCTCATATTACTTTTTTTATTTTACAAAGTCGTTGGAATGTGAATACAGGGCTTTCTGTGTTCTGTTTTCACCCATAAATCAAACGTCTGGTCATTGTCTTTGACAGAAGGATAGCAAAAAGATTCATCTTTCCATTTTTGCTCTGCTGCTCCATCTGTCCTCCTCCCTCCTATCTGACCTCCACCTTGCCGTTCTCTGCAGTAACGTCCATCCGTGCTCCAATCACCTCAAATGGGAGATTATAATTTGACACTCATTTTGTTCTCTGGTTTCTGCAAATTAAAGGACCAAGTGATCGATTAAACTCAAACATTCAATCTACCTCTGCAAACGATTAAATGCCGTAAACAGTTCAATCAGGCACTGGGGAAATTTCCATTATGCTTCATTATGATGTTACTGTTTTTCATTTGAACTCAAGTTGTTCTGCTCAGGTTCTTAAAACCTGGAAGCAGTGAGGTCCGGTTTTCAAAGGACATCCTCCTGCACTTTTTAGGTGCCGAAGATTTGCCAGAAAAATATGGAGTTAATTTTCTGGTTCAGTAAATAATTTGCTTTGCCACTTTAAATAAAAAAATTATAATTTTGATTTATGAGTTTGTGTTTTCACACCTGATAGACTCTGGAGAAGCCCCGCATTTAAATCCCAAGAGGTTGCCTGCAATAAAAACCACATCTTTAGCATCACTACTAAAGATGTGTTAAAAAAAAAAGAATAATTTATATAAATAACAGGATGGAGCTCCTTATTGATGGTTTCCTGCCACATCTTTACCTTGAATGCGTCGAAACAGGAGCAGTTCAGATAATTTCATTTAAATCCATCCAAGGATCTCGTAAATGTCACGGTTTGAGTGGCTTGTTGAAATGAGTTTGTGTGTGTGCATGAATTGAACTCTTTCTCAAGCCAAATTGGAGCTGTTTCTCTCTTTCTCTCTCTCTTTCTCTCTCTCTCTCTCTCTGGTTTCTCTGGCCCTGAAGCTAAAATTAGAAGCAAATTAGTAACACTCTGGCAGCATTATTGTTTTATAATTATGATACTGATTTTTAAAGATGTAAAATGTCTTCAAAACATGTCTGAGTGCCTTGCTAATGTAAGCAATGCTGAATAATGTAGGGCTATTTTTAAGAATACCAGATTAAAAACAAGTACAGTAAACTACTTAAACCATGATGTCACAGTCATGTTTTTTTTCCTCGTACTTATTGAACATTCGACTGCCTTGGGATGGAAGTTCAGGGCTCTATGCAAAGTCTGCAGCTGCATTTCCATAACAAATGTGTGTGTGCATGGTTGTTTGTCCTGTGTGTCTCTGTGTTGTCCTGCGACAGACTGGCGACCTGTCCAGGACGTACCCCGCCTCTCGCCCGGAACGCCAGCTGGAGAGGCACCAGCAACTCCCGACCCCATTAAGGGATAAAGGGTGTAAGAAAATGGATGGATGGATGTGTGTAAACCTTTGTCAATATTGTACTAATGTCAAAAAATCACAAGTTTGCAACCACTGTGTTTCAGTTAAATAAGTAACGCAATTAAAATCATGTGAATAAGTTAGTTCACACAATAAGCTATTAAAAATCATGCCGCGTCTTCATCCTCCAACTACCCCCTGTCGGTTGTTTTCTTCTTCATGGTTTCCACCAGTGGTGATGTTTGGTTGTTAATCACATGACTCGTATGATGCAAAAAAAGTGTTTCCGTTGCAGTTTTGTGAAATACACCCACATTGAAATAACCGAAAAATCCTAGAATGAAAACTTTATATGGAAAAGAGTTTCTGTGCAATTAAATGTTCAATGGAAACACAGCTAATGACTGCCTCCAAATGGTCAACTATTAGCTAGAGAAATCAGAAAATGGGTCAGACTGCCCTCCCGTTGGAGTCACTTCAAGCACTTGGCATGCTGAGGAGAGCAAATCTTCACAAGTAGCAATTTCAAAAACTCAGTAGAATTGACCCATATTCAGTAGTAGCCTAAGACAGTGCAGAGTCAATTAAAACGTTCAAATTTTAGTCGTGAGCTTGTTGTGTTATGTATGCAACATTTCTATTGGAATATACTTTTCTTTTTCCTGATAATTTAGTGGACAGATTTTGATAAGAGGAAATCTGATAATATCCTGGTTTCAATCTTTTTAACCGTTTCAACCGTGAGAAAAAGGACAATGAAGATTTTGTAGTTTTGCATCCAAAGAATCTGACATTTTAGACAATATAAGGTACCGACTGAGTATATGGATAGTTTTATAAAATGACTGCTGTTTAATAACAATGGTAAAAGCTGCCAAGTGGCTCTTTGAATGGAAAATACTGATAGAGCTGTCATTGTTTTCACTGCTTTAAGTCAAAATATTATAGTAATTTGGTGTTTTACGGCATTACCCAGCCAAAGTGATTTGTTGCTCCTCGGGGGGAAACATTTCAAGCCTCCAGCTGTTTGCTCGCCGTTACACATTGCTGATCTGTTCTTGATAAGTCTGTATTGTTTGTGCTTTGTCACATTCATGATGTTTAGCCAAGCACACAATAACTCCTTCCCTTCATTTTCAGGACAACAAATACTTTGCATTCCTCGACCGGGGCTGCAAATGGAAGCAGATGCAAACGTATTAATCAAAACACGAAGGAAAGAAAAGCATATTTCATAAACTGAGCAGAGCTCAGACACCTAGTCAATTTTTGAAGCTTTTTTTGTCAATGTTTCTCTTGTTTCAGTTTGATCAGAGCTTATCGTCACATGACATCACATGTGGGATCATCGTAATGATCTCTGTAAGTAAAACTAGAGCCAATTCTTGTATTTAATATAAAGTAGAAGAATGGCACATTCAGTAGGAAACAGTGATTCAATTATTAATGATGACATTCTTTACTTTTGCTTTATATATATA
>CAEGAF010101051.1:0-28707 GCA_903067075.1 Micropoecilia bifurca
AACTCCATGCAGAAAGGCCGGGGCCGGGAATCGAACCCAGAACCTTCTTGTTGCAAGGCAACAGCTCTACCAACTGCACCACTGTGCAGCCTCAAAAAACAAGGACAATGAAATACAAATCAGGGCTAAGATTATTTCGTTTCAGGTTATAAAACAATATTCAAAGCTTTGTAATGCAAACTTTTAAAAAGATGCCTAAAATGGCACCCAGGGCAAAAAGAGCATTCATCCGAAAAGTCACTAAGCAGCCGTGGTAACTCTGGAAGAGCTGCAGAGATCCATAGCTCTGACAGGAGAATATGTTGTTATGCACTCCTCTAATCTGGCCATTATGCAGCAGTGACAAAAAGAAAGCCATTGTTGAAAGAAAGCCACAAGAGTTTGTCTGCTGCTTGTCACTGTTTGTAAAGGGGATGTAGCAAAAATGTCAAAGAAGGGATTCTGGTAAGATGAGACCAAAATAGACTTGTTGGCATATGCAAAATGCTATGAGTGGTGAAAAACTAACACTGTACATCGCCCTCTGCACAGCACACTGACACTGAAATGTGTTGGTGACACTATTGTCTATGTGAGAATGTTTGTTTTCAGAACAAAAGGAAGCTAGTAAGCTAATTGCACTAATTACAAATGAGCTAATTGTGCCTTAGTTGGGAATTTTAATTTTGCTTTAGGTTTCCTATTAGGAAAACAAGCACACCACCTGATGTAAAGGTAAAGTCTGAGGTCACCGGGAAACCCCATTTATCGAGGAATTACTGAAGGTTGCAGTGACACTGCAACAAAAGTTCACTTTCTAACTGGACAACCGGAGCTACAACTGAATATACTTATTGCCAGTTGCTCTCTATGCAGCCTGACTAAGCTGTTGCTGTAGCAAAGATTTAAGAAACATTTCAGCAAAGCTATGAAAGTCACACCATAAAATATTCTGTCATCTGTGATTGAAGCGATATATGGTTTTAAAAAGTACTAAGTCAGCAGCATGCCACCTTGCACAGGTTTATCACATACAGTTTTAATAAATACATTACAGTTTTGATTTGACAAAGAATTAAAAGGTATTCTTGCAGGGCACTGTATATTTCCCATGAAACAACAAGAACAAAAACAAAAACCTGGACCCTGATAAAAAAAAAATATGACCAAATAATTCTATTAAAGACCATATGGACAGTCTCACCCACAACAAAAAGAATACATAGATCTGTGTGTGTGTGTGTAAACTCCTGTGTGTTGGTCTGTATGTGCTGCAGAGTTATCATTGTATTATATGTAATCACATTCACCACATATAACCAGCCTCCTGGCCTGTTGGATGAAATTGAATAATGTGTCCTCATAAATCACAAATCAATAAGTGTCAACAAAGAAACTCTGGAAGCAGTTCCCTCACAGAAACGCTTCGGTAAAATGACGAGACAACTTCAACGCGTTGTCCTATGCATTTTAAAATCAATGCATAAGGTGCACCAGCCTAAAACTGACCAGCCGTTTTAGCTTTAAGAGCACACTTTTCCTTCACTGCTTCAGGAATTTTATTTTATATTTCACCCAGAAGCACCCGCTCAAACATCATCCACAAATGGTTGAAGTTAATGTTCTGTGTTTGATAGACCTATTTTTTTTTTTGCATATTTTTCTGAAACTGACTCATTATACCCATGAATACAACTGAAAAATGAACCATTAATTTATTTAACTCAAAGAGACAGTGCTCTACTGAAGATGTGTTGAAGCTGTTTTTAGGTAAAGGTGATGCATTTAGAATGTTGTGGTTTATCTATTATTAGAAATGTGACATTTATGTTTCTTCTTTACCAGAACACTCTTTTATGTCTGCGCCATTTTTCCTTAAATCACCAAGGACACTTTTCCCGAGGGGACTGATTAGCTCTCTTTCTCTCTCGGTTTTCAAAATGTGAAGTAACTTTGATAAGCAATTAAATACTTTCTGTTGTCAGGCTTTGTTTTATGCCTTTCAAGTCTGTATTTTTGGATCAAATCTGCATAAACACTGCACCGCAGGATGTTTGAGGGGTGCTTATTGTACCTTCTCGCATCAATCTCTCTTAGATGTGGAAAGCTCTGCATTGGTGCACCGCTGTACATCATAATAGAAAAGGTATCATTATCAAATGATCATTATCAGCTTTTTTGCAGAGGGAATAATAACAATAAACAATGTTGATCCAATTTTTCTGTATTTATTTTTTGTCTGTGTACTTCAAAGGAAGTGTTCGTGCCGCATTTACATAGCTTCTTATCTGTAATATGTCCCTAATTAGCGATGTATATCTAAAACTTTATTTCTTCATTTCATTTCCTACTTGAGTGCAGCACTGCTGCAGCACAGATGAGCACATGATTATCTCTCTGTGGCTAAAATGAGCCTGTCAAATGTCTGCTCTTACTGTATATAGCTCCCGTTAATGGTGTCCAAACAAGCAAGGCTACGTTTACTTCCAGTGGCCACAAGCTGTCTGAACAACTGCTCCAAAATTAACAGTAAAAGAGCAATGCAAGGCAGGTGGCTCACTAAAGCGTTTTAGTGCTCTCACATAGCAGACGGGGCAACTCAGACAGGGTTGTCTGAGTTCGGTTGCGCCACTCAGACAACTGAGCTGAGTGGCGCAAACTAATACAATATATTAGAATAACAATGAAAAGCTAATTTACTTCAGGATTTCTTATTAAAAAAGCACGGTACACAAATTTAATACATGTACACATATAAATTTGCATCCCTGTAAATGGCGAGGATTAAAGCTTATAACTTTTGACAATCAAAAATGTTCTTTATCTGAACATGTTAATTTCACATTAGAACAACAAAAACGATCTTCAGCACAAAACAGTTCGCCTGCTGAAAACTACGTCCATGTACTGTGCAGTGGATTCTTAGTTGGGGATCTTTTGTATGAACTACTGCTGAGGTGTTAAGAAAGCCTGGGTTTGGTTTAGCAGCAACCTTCACATCTAAATCATTGGATCCATGTAGAATACCCCGTAGGTTCTCCACTGGTAGTTTAGCAGCGTGGGCAGGTATCAAGTCTGGTTTGTTTCACAATCTTCTCAAGGTAGCAGTTATCCATTTTGCTTGGGCAACGTTTTCCTTCCACTTAACTTTTCATGAATCTGCTCTGATGTAGCCCACTACGAAAAACAAACACTTTTTGTATTGACCTCTAGAGGCTTGCCCTGTTTGTGGAGGGTCATAGTGACAACTGTTAAGTCAGTGGTCTTTAAGTGACATTTTGGTATTAAAAATCTATTTTTATTGGTCTTTTATAATATTCTGAGGAACCTTTGAGCTTTTCATTAAACCTCAACTGTCAATAGGAAACCACCAAACAATGCGCAATCCATCTATATCATAGATACAAGTTTCACATTTTGAATTCAGTAACTGAACTTGATTAACATTAGGATGATATTCTGAGTTATTGCAGTATACCTACATTAAATGCCAAGAGCAGTAAGTAAGAAGAGTCACCATATATTCCATACAATGCAAAAGACTTTAATAAATTTCAGAAGCTCACACATACATAAACAAAACATTTTACATTTTTCTCCACACAGGCAAATAAAAATCAATTACAAAGATCATTTAAGGTGCATATTTTACTTCACATTAAATAAAAGTGAGGTTTCCTGTCTCCTTTCTCCAAATATATATTCATTTCCCCAATGATCAGGTAAATCTAATTATTACACAGTGCTAAAAAGCTGTGTGTAGTTTATACTGTGACTCCTACGCAGCGGTGAATACATTTGATACCATAATTGCAAGAACATGTCTTCCTTAAATAATAACAGCCTGCCTCACAGAGAGAGGCAACACACGTAAAATGAAAAGCTTTAAAATAGGCATAGTCTGTACAACCATGACAAAGTAGATCTGGGACGAGATCAGAAATGGCCTTCTGGTCCGTGCAGTAATTTGATTTACCTATTTACAGCCTCTCACACAGGGGGAAATAGCCTTTTGCACCTGTCCTTTCTGTACATTTCTGAGCGAGTACACAGTCTATGTCTATATTAATGACTCTAATTCTATGGTCGCATGTATGTACTGAAGGCGGCTGCTTGGCCTTACCTAACAAATAAGTCTTTAGCTTTTCATTTAACAGGAATATTGAACATCGATGCAGCTAATCAATTACTCTGTTTACGGTAGAGGGTTTTCTACTCAGAACATTTTGTGATGATTTAGACATAAAGAAAAAAAAAAGAAAAATTATGCCGGAACAAAAGCCAATAAGTATTTGTTGATTTTTGTTTTCTCGAAATTAAATTTATTGCTGTTTTTAAAGAGAAGTCTTGGTTGCATTTCCATAATCAGGCGCACAAACTCACATTACCATCAGTTCACACAAAGCCACTGCCCGAGGATTATTATTTTTCTTCCTCTTTTTTTTTTTTTTAAACCATCTGGAGTCATTTAAATGTGGATCTCGTGGGTAAATCACTTCTGATTTAGGAGTAGAAAGCGACACACAAAAGGTTAGGCTTAGCACGCTTCAAATCTGCCCTACATAAACAGCTTTTGATTATGACCCGAGCAGTTAGTCCCTTGTGATTGTGGCTTAGCTCAAAGTATTAAACTTGTCCTACCCATTTCTTACAGTGTAATAACAGCTTGGCGATCTTTAGCACAGTTGTATTAAAAATAAGGGAATGCAGTTGTATTGTGGGGCCAAGTGTACTTCTGTTACGTCAGCCTCACTTGTCGCTCAGTGGCATCAAAAGTGGAACAGAAACAGGCAAAAGGGTGAAATAACACAACACAAGTGGGCTCAATCCTAATGTAAGCCTGCAGGTTGAAGGCCCTTGCAGCATAAATACATTTTAAGTCATAATTAATAAAAAAAACAACAAAAAAAACTAAAAAACATAGCAGGTAAGAAAATAAAATAGCCACTAGGCAGTTTTTGAAAACAAGGCAAAGAAATGCAGTCGATAAATATAAACACCATCAACTTTGTGATAGATATACATACATACATATCAACATACTTTACACATACGGACTGTATTTAACAGCTATTGTACAGATCGGCTGAGTGAGTGAAACATTTTCCGGGGGGGAGGGGGAAGTTCAGGCCAAATCATCTTCACTCAAGTAGGGAAAATGTAGCATAGAACTCAATAAAGCATTGTAGCTTTCCAACAGACTCACAAAGAAGAGCTTTGTCAAGTTTTAGAAAAGCATGTCTCCTTTTTTTTTCTAAGACAGCCCACCCTCCCCCCTTCCCCGGCTTCCAAATTCATCTTTGAAACTGAATTGAATGAAGAGGTGCAGTTTGAGGCTGTAGAGACAGTAAAGTACTTGTTTCACCTCTTCAGTTCTTCCTTCTTTGCCCTCTTTTCCCTCTTTTCTCCCTTTTCCCCTCTCTTTAGGAAGTGGGAGCTAGAGATTGATTTTAATCCTGTGGGAGCGAGCTGTACCTGTGCCACAGAGTGTGCCATAGTGTGGTGGTTTCAGTGCCATCTCCTGAAATATAGAGAGACAGACAGATATAGGGAGATTGTAGTTACAATGTCAATGAGCTCCGAGCAACCTAAGCTGCAGCCTTATTGGTGAAAGGCTAAATTGAACACCGAGTAAGGAAAAAAAAACATCTCTGGAAAGAGAGTGGAGAAAAAAAAGGGAAACAGGCGTTCTTCAAGGCACTGCTGGCAATCAACTCATTATCATGTCAGGTTGCCTTGAAGAATGCCCCAGGTGTCACACGTTTGTGTATTTTCCTGTACTTATCAGAGCATGCAATCTTATCCAATTGTCACTCCCAATTTGTCCTTTTTGTCTCCCACCACACTAGTGCAGCACTCTCCATTTCCCCTAAAACAAACATTTGATTCAATTTAGGCCCACTGTTTCGCTCGGACCCTTGCCAGTGGGTCCTCTGATATGTACAGAATACGACATTTCACTGTTACTCACAACGTCATCAAACACATCTGCAAGTGTTTAAAGATGGGATCATCGGTGTAGCCTGACAGTGTTTGTATTAGGTAGACATAGTGATCATGGATGAAGTATTTCAAGAGAAAGGTATAAATAAAAAGGAGCAACCAAAAAAATATATATATTAAGGACAACAAACATGGGCGATAATTATGGTAAGATTGACAATGCCACGGTTCTATTGTCTTATGGAGTTTACACAAAAACTTCTAACATGACTTAGGTGGTGGGTGGTGCACCTTTAGACTCTACACCATTACGGTTTGTGTTTCTCCTGACTGTGAATATTTCCAAACAGCAGAATTTGTCTTTCTTGAAAAAATGTGGAAGTGAGGAAGCTTTCTTTCAGCTCACCATGCAGTCCACAGCAAAAGATAGGGCATCTCTGTTCTGTTACAACCTTTCGATAACACATATATAGTTTCTATAGTACATGTGTAGTCAATAGTCACAGCTGTAAAGTACTTTAAACTGCCATGTTGCTGAAATATCCAATGCAAATAAACTTAATTGATTGACTGATGTCATTAAAAGGCTACTCTACCATTAAGCAGCCCATCTCCATGCCAATTTTTCCAATTTCAAACTATACCAAGTTGTTTAAAAGTGTTATTGGTTTCAAAACTGCAAAAGACATATATTTCCAAATAATATTCACAGTGTTGCTAGAGTATAAAATGTTTTATTACAATGCCAGAGATAGTGATGGAATGACCTGAGTTTAATCATTTTGCATGGAGCCCTTTGCCCTTGGATTGCTACATAATGCAGGCCATGGGATGAAAGACGTCTCCTACCCCTTTACCTGGAAAATCTGACTGCTTGGGAATATTTTCAGCTGAAGAAACCAGGGATCATCAAGGTTTGAAAAACAACTAACTGGAACATGAGGAAATACTCAGTGTGGTGAAAAGTGAACAACTACTCAGACAGACCTTGCTTTGGCTAAATTTAGCAACTAAAGTCAAAGTATAGATATTCATTTACACTAAATCCAATTCTGCAAAGTATTAAACCACCTACATTTTCACATGAGATATTTAAGTTTGCTTTCTTATTTGAACAGTCTCTGCATTGAATGTTTGACGCTGCTGTCTGTGTCAGTCCACCCAATCAGCCTTTTGTCATTCCAACAGGAAAACTTCCAGACAACTACCAGACATGGGGAAGCACAGGAATGTGCTTTCAAAGCCGTTGCACAAAAGTCTGCGTATTATTTGTCCTTTCCATTTTTAACTGACAACCAAAAATCAAAAGTTGAAAGAGTGATTGGTTTTTTTTCAGTTACTTATTTTAGAATTGAGTACAGAAAAACAAAAAAAAAGTTATTATTTTCATATTTTCAGTTTTAGTCTTGGAACAAAAATTCTTCATGAAAAAAAAGAAGAAAAAAAACGGTTAGGGATGAATTTGATTTCTATATATGTCTCCTCTGGTTTACATGAATCCAGAAAGTCTTCAGGATGTAGGTTAATTAGCTAAGTAAATGTCCTCTTCTAAATAAACTTTATTATCGTATATTCTTCACAGTAGTCAAATATAAGGAAAAGGTAACCTACTCTGTTCTAAAAAATATATTAAGTCAAAAGTACTTTAAATGCAAAACTTTAAACATTATTCAGTAGGGGAAAAAATAATAAAGAGCAGCGGAAATTATTCTTAAGCACAACTGTGAAGCTATTTTCCCCTTACAGTCTGTCAAACTAAGTTTCCCAGTGGGATTGTTTAAACACGACCCTCTCCTGCATGCAGCCTCAGTCAAAACTTCCAGCCTTGCGATGGTCCCTTCTCATTACGCATTTAAAAGCAATGTGAAATTCTGAATGTGAATTTACTTTGTATATTGATCGATCCAGCCAAAACCCTCTCTTATCCTGCATCTAATCAATGTCTTTTTTCCCTTTAAATCTTCAGATGCTCATTTCAAAGCATAGCAGAATATTCATCAGCTGCAGCAAGCAGAACATTTCTGCGTGTCGTACCGGTGTTGAATAAGTCCATAATCAGACTAGTGTGTGGTCCCAGCACCGACGTGGTGCACTAGATAACTTGCACTTTTGCATGCTGACCCGTTTGCAGGTCACGTAAACCCAAGTAGTGAAATATTAAAATGAAATCCGGTTTTTCCATTTCATATTTTTGAGCAGAGACTAAAATTGTCAGTATGAGCCGGTTAAAAAAACAAACAAAAATATACGTTGGCTGGATTTATGGTTGTCAATTGAAAATGGAAATAAGAAATCATACGCTGATTCACAAATCATATGCAAATGCAAAAACCCAAGCAGTACCCCATCAGCTGATCAGGAGAATTTATACAGCTGGCAGCATCAACCAAAATAAATGTGGTTAAGTAGCATGAATGCCTGGCTTAAAAGGGGTGAAAAATCTAACAGCTGTATTTTGTGAAAGTGTACATGTTTAATATCCTCTAATACAGTGTTGAATCCTGCATATTTGAACATTTCCAGTTAGACTTGAGGGTTTGTATGTCAGCTTTCCAACTCTGAACAATGTTTCACTTTTCTAAAAATGGCATCTTCACAGAAGATCACTTCAACTAATGCGCACTGTCCCTTAAAGGGCAACTGTCTCAAAACTAGTCTGCTTTAGATATTTTAATTACTGTATTAATCAATACGTTAAATATGTTTTTAATTTAATTATTTTATCAGTAGCAGCAATCATTTTTATTTTAATTTCAAATAAAATGATTTTGTTTCCTCAAGGTAATCATAGTGTAAGAATCTGATCCCAACCCATGAATAGATAACAAGACACAAACAAATCATATAGTAGTTCTCTAGGATGTCAACATAAAATTCATTACTCCATTGCCTTTTGATTGCATTATCCAAAGACAATCAATGAATGCAACAGAGAAAGACAGGTGAAACACAACTATTGCTATAAAAAACATTTTATTAGAGTAATTTGAGCATATGCACTGCGCAACAACAAAAATCTTCTTTGGAGTGTTGCCACTAGAGGTTAGATTTAAGAAACAGCAACCCTTCAACAAACGCATTCATTAACCCTTTTTTCTTTCGTATTTTAAATCTGCTTTTTAAACCACTAAAACAGGGTGAAAGTAATTTGATCTGCCCCCGCTAAAGCACATGCTCTAACAAGAGCTCCTCATCACTGAAGGCAGATTGACCTCCAATATCAAAGGGGGTAAGGGTTAAAAGAAAATGATGAGACTGTGAGAAGAAGGGAGGGAAGGCGGAGGCTGGCATTTGCAAATACAGCTCTCGCTGTATAATGAAGCCATATGGTGGCACAAATCTGTAGTCTCTGAAGTATTTTTACAAGCTTTCCTCCTTATCAGCTACATCTGTAAGTCCCTGAAAACATTTTAGTGACCTTCAACCATAATTATCTCCTGTGTTCCCTCATGATTGTTATTCCATGGGTGAGTTTTTTTTTTCTTGTCAATGCATTATTATTTTTTTCTCTGGCTTTTCGGTGTGAAGTCACTGAAGCATTGTCTGTCACTTTGATAAAGCAAAAGGAAGAAACTTAACAACCTGCCTATGATCTCTGCCTTTGGAGCTCTGGCATGACGTCGCGCTGATGAGAGACGGAACTTAAAGAACAAATGCCGCTTTTTGTTTTAAGAACTGCACTTGAAATCATTTTGACAAATACCAGAGTGCTCGCTTATTCTTTTTGTTTCATCTGATAAAAGGACAAAGCCACACCTTTTGAAGAGATGGCCCGGTTTCAAGTATTTGTTTCTAGTCTCGCAAAAATGGAGTTTTCTTCGAAGAAGCATGGAGATTAAATCAAAGCGAGATGGAAATGTAATTGGGCCCCAGCAAACCAGGGCTGCTGGTCATCTACCTCGCATCTCTCGAGCACAAATTGCCCAAAGATAGTTTGTGGCATCCCTGATAATCTTAAAGGACGCCTGCCTCCCCCCCTCATCCTTATCAGCCTTATTCGCAAACCAATTACGGTGATTTTAATCATACTGTATTACAAGTGATTAACCCTTTAGTGCATTTAATTAACCTTTGCAGCCACTGATTCTCATTGGGCATAACTCCATGCTATTTTTTGTCTGTGACACGGGCTTTAAATAAGCACACTTTAAACTTGTGGGAAATGTAACATCTAAAGTGGGAGGAACTGCGTGGCAGTTGCTTAAGGGGGACACAAAAATTAGAGACTGTGTGTTGTCATTGCAACCCCGTTAGAGATGGCTGCTGGAAAGCAGAACCCCTGAGAGCACTTTTGTTTTTTTCTGATATATTATTCAATTGCTGGGACCCCTGTGACACCGAAATATGAAAAGATTGTAAACATGAAACCCCATCTTCAGAAAGTCGAGAAAATAAATACCTTAGAAATAATGAGATATAAACATAGCCTGAAGATTTGGAAGAATGTTTACTAATCAAATATTCATGGGTTTTAAATTATCTGCTCAAAAATACTCCACTCTGATCAGCAACACAAGTGAAAATCAATTTAAATCTGTGATGAGTAAAATACATCAGGGATAATAATAATTTTGAATTGTTAGACACACACTGAATATTTCTGCATATTCTCTGGCAGTCGTTACAAGTAAGAAGGGAAAATCATTCTGACAAGTTGTCAGTGTGTCATATAAACACATTATGGATTTAATCTTCAGCACCAGGGGCATGTAGTAGGCTTATGTGTGATGTGGTGTGGCAGGGCATAGCTTTTGACTGGGGTTTCAAATAAAAGGTGTATGAAGGGAAAAGACTATCAGCTCTGTGTGGGTGTCTTCATAAATTAGCCTAAGCACTACACTTTACGGGATCAACAGTCATTTACAACGACACTATGAAGAATTTTAAAGCTCGCTACTTGTCACACATAATATGCTGTGAGGCAAAAGAAAAAAAGAAAAAAAGAGGCATAGCACAACCAGGAATGAATAAAACAATGAGGAAAACGATGGTGTGGACACAGACAAAAGATAGCACCTAATGAAAAAAAAAGCATCAAACAATATTGATGCAACATCATGAAATTGACCCAGAAATATATGAATTGGCAGCTATGATTACTATGATCAAAACTGCAACAGAAACAGAAGCCACTGAAACAAAGTCACAATCAAATTGGTAGAAATCAAAACACAGGAAAAGAGTTGGAAAAAAAAACGACTAAGTTGATTGAATATTTTAGACTGAAGTAAAACTAAATAAAGCGTCATGCCAGTGGGAATAAATTACTTCTCTGTGCTCAAGCTAGTCAACCCTGTGTAATTAAAATATGCTGCTGATATCAGGTCACATACTTAGTCATTAGAGACACAACAATGGCTTTCTCCGATGTCATGTCAAACACACACTGAAACACATCAAAGTGGCAAGACAGCTTTGGCAAGATTAGTCATCGTCCAAATCGGACAATTTAAAGAATGCAAAGAATGTGTATCTGCATATGCCATTTGTAAAAATAATTGGGGTCATTAAAGTGGAACATTTATGGGCTTAATGCAGAGTTGTCCAGGCAGGCATTTTATGGACTATTGCACCCTTGGTGTTTAAGTATATTGGTCCCCAGGCTCTGCATCACCTTGATCTCCATGACCCCCTCCCCTGTCCCGAGCAGTACTCAGTCTTCCAAACAGCACTGGGCTTGTGCTGTCAGGGCTGAGTAAGGCCACCTCTCCTCATGTCTGATTTACATTTATTTCCCCTGCCAGTTGTTATTTATTGGGGCACTTCGCATTTGGCACATATCTTTTAGGGAATCATAAGCCCTTTGCTGTACCCTGGTATTCAAATGAGCCTCACTTGCACAAATCCTCACTGGCGCATTTAAGACACATACTATTTTAAGGACAGACACCACAAAACAGTGAGGTCATTTGTCAAATCTCGCACACACCCACCCACACCCACCCACACACACACACACACACACACACACACACATGCGCAGACACAAGTTCTTTTTTTTTCTTCTGAGCTATTACTCTCACACTTTATGGCTGAATGAATACCTGATAAAATGAGAACCCTTTGACACATTTTACATGCATTGTTAAACATATCAGCCAGATATACACAGCTTAATTCGCCCTTGACCTCAAATGCGTCAGAGTTCAATCACTGTTTCCGATCCTCCAGGCCTCTAAATCATGCTTTTTGCCACTAACTACGCACAGTAAAGGTAGAAAAAAAAAACTGTTATTACCAAAGTCTTTGATAAATGGTTTAACCTGCATTTTTTTAGGATGCAAAAACAGTATAAAACAAGGTTTGGGCTATTGGATTGACAAATTATGTCTTATTTCCATTTTGTGACCTAATTTTTAGGTGCAAATGGCGTTTATGTAGACATGGTCATGGTTTGTGTGAGAAAACCCCTTGGCTTCATGCTCCCTCCCTCCCCCTTTTACATCAGCTACCAAGGAAAAGCATGGGGAGTGTGAGTGGAGACTAGTGTGGATAGGTTTAAAAAAGAAGTCATGAATTACCTGCCGGGTGGCGATTTGCCCTGCAGCCTTGAATCCCCCCTGACAGCCGCACTCTGAGACACTGTATGGGTCGGAGCTAGTCGATGAACACTTGGAGAGTGAGTCGCAGCCCACCACAAACGTATTGTCCAAGGGGAGCTCCTGGATCACGTGATGTTTCTTAGGGGCCACAGGAGTTTCTGGTTTGATCTGAAATGTGGGCTGAGGGGATGCAGATTTATAATGCTTGGCTAAGTCTGGGCTGTCAGGTTTGAAGGTTGTAGGCGTGGTCGCCCAATTGTACTTTCCCATGGTCTGCTCCTCAAGCTCCACAGGAAGATCCAGGGTGCCATTAACATGCTCGTGTGTGGGGTCTTCGGGCTTGGATTCATCTATGGTCACAAAGTTTAGGAGAAGGCTCTTAGGAGATCGCTTCTTTCTCTTCTTCTTCTTCTTGATTTGACGGTTCTCTTGGTTGGGTGACACCCACTCCCCACTCTGCTTGCCTTTCTGTACTACTTTATGTCTAGGTGTCTGCCGGCAGCGCACCAAGGCGGTGACAAATATCACCAAAATAACAGTCATGGTTCCTGCTATGATCGCTATAACAACAATTACATATCCGTTGGCTTGAGGCGTTATCTCATTGTCCCCTATATTACGATCCAGTGGTGTTTCCATACTTTTTCGCAGCTGCTCTTGGATAAAGGTAGAATTCGACACAGTGTCATTGACAAACAAGTGTACAAGTGCAATAGCATGTAACGACTCAGGTTGGCCTAAATCTTTGACCTTGACCACCAGTCTATGCAGTCCCTGATCAGCTAGTACAATTTTCTCCTGCAGTGTTATGTTACCCGTTGTTTTGTCGATGGAAAAGAGACCTCGAGGGGAGACCCTAGATGTGATGATGATGTTGCTGATGATACTGTACTGCAACTCAGCGTTCATACCTGTGTCATTGTCAATGGCAAACACTCTGGTCACCACAGAACCTGGGGAGGTGGTGGTTCGCACCAGGTCGTATGAATAATTGGAGGAAGGGATAACAAACACAGGGCGATTGTCATTCACATCGACAACATTAATCGTGACCTTGGCGTAGGAGGAACTTGGAGGCTGTCCTCCATCAACTGCTTTGACCATGAAGGTATATGAGCTTTGCTGCTCCCTGTCAAAGGTGATATTTGGTTTGATCACACCAGTTTGAGGGTCAATGATGAAATTGTCTTTGCCATTCAAAATAGACAAGGTGATAACAGCATTATCTCCAGCATCTGTATCTGTCACGGTGATCAAGCCCACTGTCCCATAAAGTGGCAGGTTCTCAGGCACGTAGAAGTTGTACTCAGGGTGAGTGAAAGCTGGGCTGTTGTCATTGAGGTCCTGAACAATTAGCCTAACAGTGACATTATTCTGTAAGGGTGCTGAGCCATTGTCTCTTGCTATGACAGTGAATGAGTACCTCTCTTGCTTCTCTCTGTCCAGTCGTTTCCCAACAGAGAGAATTCCCGATCGCCTGTCTATGTTAAACCCGTCCGGTGCATCAGGGCCAAGAGTATAAATAATCTCAGCATTGTGTCCGCTATCTGCATCAGTGGCACTGATTTTTATTAACTGCATTAAGGGGTCATTGTTCTCTGGTATTGACAGTTGAAATTCAGGCTGAGGGAAAATGGGTGCATTGTCATTCTCATCCTTGATTTTAATTAAGACCATAGCGGAAGTGTTCAAAGGAGGCGTCCCTCTGTCCGAGGCCACTATCTTAATAGCATATTCACGAGTGGTCTCATAATCTAGAGGGGCAGCTGTCTCCAGTAAGAACTGATCATTAAAGACAGGCTTAAGTCGGAAAGGAACATCGTGGTCAGTGTAGCAAGCCACCTTGCCATACAGATCGGCATCCTTGTCAGTAACAGTAATAAGGGCTATTTTGGTGTTGAGAGGAGCATTCTCAGACAGTAGAACAGTCCCATTTACCAGGTTGATAATGTAGCGAGTGTCTATGGAAGGAACATTGTCATTAACATCTGTGACATTGACAATCACTGTGGCTCTTGATGGGGTTGAGCTGCCATCACTTGCAAGAACAATGAGTTTATGAACAGGAGTCACCTCCCGGTCTAGAGGTTGCTTTACAGTAATCAGTCCAGTAGAGCTGTTGATGGCAAAATGATGCTTGGTTGAGGAGGAGATCTGGTTGCTGAATGAAAAATGGACCTGTGCATTGGAACCCAGGTCTGCATCTGTGGCATGAAGCTGAGCCACAGAAGTCCCCATCGGAGCATTTTCTGGAACAGAGACTTCCAACTCACTGTCCCTGAAGATGGGACGATTGTCGTTGACATCGGAAATGGTGACCTGGAGAATGGCAGTGCTAGATTTGGGGGGGTTGCCACCATCTTCTACCTTGATCTTCATCACAAAGGTGTCCTTTTGCTCCCGATCAAGATTCTGCTGAACAATGAGTTGTGGCCACTTGTCACCTTCCGGGGTCTCAATGATGTCTAAGCCAAACTCATTGACACTCTGAAAAGAGAAAATAGCTGTGGTTAATACTGATGCTACGCATGACAATGTGAATATATTCTTTAAGGGAAAATATTCAAAACTCTACTCTAAAGTAATTGGTTGGTAACCAGAATAAGGTAATTTTCAGCTTGACCATCAGGTCAGAAACTCAGAATTACAGTCTTTCCAATTAAATGAGAAAGTAAAATGCAGATGCTAACAGGTCACACAAACAAAAACGCTTATCAATCGTGGAAGTTGTTATTATGAGAAGAATCCTTAAAGCCTGGCAATAATTATTATTTTTGATTTAATAAAAAATACTGTTTGCTAATATGTGCACGCATTTGGTAAACAGCTCCTGGGTTTGTTTAGATCATTACATGATATTATTTATTTTTGTCGAGACTTAAAGAACTGGCTGGAGGAGGGAACGTTTTATGATGCAACACCAGAAGGTGGATGAATTAATCTGGCTGCTTATGAGAGCAGAGAACTTAACTGTGGAGAAAAAGTCTCTAAAGTCTAAAGGTTGGAGTCATCTGTATGTTGGGGTGTTTTAGATTTAACATATGGGTTTAGCCACGTGTTGCTTTGAATTAGTTATTTATGTTTATTCATTGACTTAGTGTCTTTCCCCTCTTAACTCCATGTTTCTTGCAGGCTAGCCTGTGTGTATAGATTTCTCTGTGTGAAGTCAGTTTTGTTTGTTATCTTCAGCGAGGTTTGATGTAGTTGACATTTTCTTTTGGGCCCGTTGTTGGATTTTTGAGATATTTTCTTTGGTGGATTTGTGTTGACTGTTGTCTTTGCAAAAGATTAAACATATTTTTTTCCTTGTGCCTTTCTGCTTGGTTTATGATACTTTTCAATAATTAATAAAATACTCTCTACTGGAATCAACCAATCAAACCCTTCTTTCAATCGTTCATAAGCTCTAACCACTGGATTTTTAATTATGTATTTTTGGTGATGCATCTTTGAGGATGGATGGTCTCCTTTTTAACCCCCTGATCTTCTCCTCCCTCCAAAAATCATCTAACTCATTCAAGTTGGGACTATGGTTAGACCACTTAAAATTCTAGTATTACATTCAGGCTGTTGAATGAATAAGCATGTCGGTAATATTAAAGGATTGCTTTAAAAGTAAATCTAGCAGAGGCATGGATGGTTTTGGACTTAAGTGTCTATCAAAATGTAAGAAAAGCATATTTTCTCTGTTAATAATTCAATTTCTAGAAATTTAGAAATAATTCCTTAAAATTCATTTCTCCACTCTGCCTGGTTAAGTAGAAGCCATATAAATGTGATAGAATAGTGCTCAAAAACTGACTCCACATTGTGATTTATTGATGTGAAAGATCAAAACGAAGCCAATTAATCTGCTTGAAATGTGACCAATCTTTCAAATGAATCAAGTATGTTCATCCTCTCCATATAACTACAGCTCGAATGGATCCATTTACTTCTTTAGCCTTCTCATTTTTTTGCCTTCCCCAAAATGAGATTTCACTTTATCCTCCTATCATGTGTCATGTCAGAATGGAGCAGGCAACCTTGAACCATCTTCAGTTTCATTATCAGAGGGGAAAAGATTGAGGGAACAGAGACACACCAATAAACTTATATTTGGGTACAATGCAAGATGGGATCACCTTAAATTAAAAAGAGCAGAATGAAAAAAATCCTACATATTAGAGAGGCTTTTTGCTCAAGAGGAGCTAAATCTACGCAAAGGTACAGCTGAAAGAAAATGAAAAGAAATGCATGAGTAATCCACATGCGAAACCAGATGAACTGGCAGTAGTTGTTAAGAGTAAATGCCTTCCTAATGTCTAACGTAAAATGTGTACGGTATAGACCCATAAATCAGAGGCAAGTGGAAAGGAATAAAGCAGGTAAAAGACAGAAAGAAGGGATACAAAAAGAGGAGAAATGGAGAGCAGGGGGAGGAAATAAGAAGATCAAGCCTATGAATGAGCTGCATGCACATTATGAAACAAAGAAGCCCTTTGAAGCTCTCTCAGTCAGAAGCAGTTTCATGGTAAAACAAGAAAAAGCATCCTCTTTAAAGAGATAAGCTTCATGCTGCACATAATGTTGGAAGAGATTACTCTGTCTAGGCATAGCTATCAAATGAGATTAAGATATGTACATTCTCGTTATTCAAGGGGGGACCATTTTAACCAAATTGCAAGCACAAGAGTGTGCAGTATATTTCAAAATGTGGAGCTGTCCTTCTGCCAACACAGCGTTGTAGCCGACACAAGAACGTGCAGCTGCAGCATGTAAATTATTGTGTACTCTGAGAAATTGCATGCAGAGGAAATGTTGTCAACACATTAGTGATTGACAGAACTACTTAAAAAAGCCAATGCAGCAGCACTGATCTTCCGGGCCTCACTTAGGGATCCTTCTGGGCAAAATCTTATAAAAATAAGTGGGCATGGAACGTGAAACATGGAGAAACTGCCACACGGTTAAACTCTACAGAATCTTTATACATGCTGAAAAATGATTTCCCAGGTAATCTATAGGGGCGAGGAAACATTCTGGGAGCTGTAAAGTTATCATCCTCTCCATCCATACAGAGCTCTTCAATCCTCAGTTGTTTGACTAGTTCATTGATTCTGCACAGTCGCTCAGTATCTGTGCAGTGATATTTGGAAAAGCCTGATAATAGTAGGATGTTGAGTTAGCATGTGTCAAAGGGAATGTTGCACAGTGATTTATGAGCTCGCAGTTCCACTGTGCTTTTGTCTTGGTTTCAAACAATTTTAAAACTGACAAGACAGCCCTCACTGCATTTCAATAAGTTGAGGGGAGCTTTTCCTGAGACTGTGCATTCTTCTGAATGCAGAATTAGTCTGGTGGATTGCGATAAGATCTGGGGCAGGCTAAGAAAAGGCCAAATACTAGCATGAATCACTTGCAGGAAACCTTAAGGCTGAGCACGAGGACAAAGCTCTCTAAACGGCAAAGTGCGCATCCCTTTCCGAACTTGCTTGATGATTGTAGTTTTATATTACAGTTCCAAAGGTTTGTGTGAAAGCTGAATTTGGGGCACAGGGCAAATGCAATTGAGGACTGGTTAATTTTTATCTCAGTGATTGAGTGACACTCACAGAAGATGAGCTGGTTGATGATGTAAACGATGACTGTGAAGAGAATTTCCACAAACAGTCCCTCAGATTATCACTGATTTCATCTTTCACTCTATTTTTGAAACAAAACTCGGATTCAACTTCAATGGTGAAAAAAAGAGGTTTTATCACATTGTTTCTCTTTGCATTAGTTAATTTGTTAAATCTTTCAGCAGGCAACACATTATGCACAATCTCCTATTTACAATGTTAGACCATTCTCCTACTCTCCCCATGTCTGATCCCCATCTATTTTTCCTGATGGCCGCAGACATGTCTACATATAAGACAATAATAGCCCAAAATATTGATCATTTTATATCAACTCCAAAATAGAAGGCGAAAAAAGCAGAGAACAAAATTTAAAGCAAATAACCTGAAGACTGAAATGATAGCAGCTAAATTACTCAGTATTATTATTTTAAGTTTTCAACCTCTGGAGCATCCAGCATTTAGAGAATAGTATCAGATGCTCTAAGTTAGTGTTTAATGGGTATGTATTCAATTGAATATTCAAAATGAGTTCAATATTCCAGCTGTGTTTACCATGCTAATATAAGATCATAAACACATTTCAAAATACCAACTCCATAATGACTGTCTTTGTTTTAAAATAGAATAAAACCTCGTTTTATAGTGACAATTAGTAACTTGAACTGCTTCTTGAGATCTTTCAGCCGATGTTGTCTTGATTCTACTGTAACCAGGCCTGAGTGTGGCTTGTTTAACTGAACTCAGCTGTCCAAAAAATGTGGTTAATTGCAGTTAATTTATAATTTACTGACAGAGACAATTAACTGCTTTCATTATATAATTACATTATTAACAACAGATGTCTCTTTTACATGCATACACATACAGCGTGCCCTTATCTTCTTCTACTGATATATGTAGCTTTGCAGAATCTCTGAGGAGAGCGTCTCTGACCGGACTATCTTGAACATGTCCTGTTATAGGAAATTGCGCTGTAACTCCACATGTGTTTGCTTTCTTTGTCTTGAACAATTATTATGGGTTAATTTTCTGTGATTTATGACATTAAAAAATTCTTCACACATGGGATAATTTGTCTGCAAGCATAAGCTGCAATAATTTCCCAGGGGGCTCAGTGGTACCCCCAGAAAACAAATGCACAGCGGTGGCCAGACCCAGCTAGTAAAAACTTTAGAGTGGCACAGTATATATTACAAAATTAAATAATTTCTTAAAGCACTTTGAACTGCCTTGTTGCAGAAAAGGTGCTATATAAATAAAACTTCTTCTTCTACTTCTTAAATTTAAAAAAAAAAGGAAAGGTGTACAAAGAGGCCGCCCGGTTTCTTTTATTTGTTTTGTATGTCGAAAACCTGGGAGTGACAAAACACTGAGTATGGCTGACTCTGCCATATGATGGTAGCAATTTTAGAAATATGGCCTGAACAACACGAGAAAACTGGACAAACTATCACTCTTAGGGAGCTTCTGAGACAAATCTCCCAGGACCAAACAGAGATAGACCACGGGTGGCTTAGCAGCCAAAAGCTATTCTAGGAAATGCTTGCACAGTCCTTCCCCACTAAACCTCCAGCTTTCTACTGCACTTCTGAAATGAACGACACCAAAGGCATGAAAATGTCTCAGGCTTCTTTAATGCTTTAACTCATATAGAACCTGGGGCACTAGGAAATTAATCTCAGGTCCAATGAGAATATAATGAGAAGAATTGAATCAGGGACCAAAAGCCACAGATGCTCTGAAATGTATGACTACATGCAGGGGTTTATGGCGCTATATATTGTGAAAAGGGCAAAGAAAATGATTTCAGATGATCACTGTAATGAGCTGAACATTTGGTTGGTGATTTTCCAGACATGAACAATTCAAGGCACTGCATCGAAGAGGCCCAGGCAGAGAGGAGACGCTTTCAAAATGCCTATTGGTAAGCGAGACAGATACAGACGGCAAATGTTCTGTTCATTCTATCACAGCATTGAGGGAAATGTTAAATCTACACCCCTCTATACTCTCACTCATTTCGAATGCAAAAGTTTTTCCTCCATTGATTATTTGTAACATGTGACATATATAGCTATAAATGAAACATAGCTGAAGATTTTAGTATATTGTCCTTAAATCTGAAATTACATCCAACACCTTTTAGGGGGAATAAAAGCAAATTAAATCACCATGCGATGCTGCATGCTTTTATTTTCAAAGATTTAAGACAGACTGTAACTTGTGTAACATGTAACTTGTGGCTGGAAATCGGACATGCGGGACTCTATGTGCTGCGTCTGCACTCTTCAATGCATATTCTCAGATATATCTGCACATAGAGAAAAGTGGCCCGTTTTTTACAGCCTCCTGCCAAAATGATATAAAGCACATAGGAAGTTTTATGGCTAGTGTTAAATATTTTAGGTTTCGCAACACATTTCTCTTTATGAAAAAGTAGGTCACATTTTCAATGCAGGGTGTAAATTAATAGCATTTTTCTCTTTCTTTTTCTCAAAGAGAACAATGGTGCACAACCAAAGCACGGCAGCAGGACTGTAGAGTCAGTTAATCCAGAACCTGATTCATATCAAGTGAAATCATTTAAAGGTAAAACAATACAAGCATCCATCAAATAAAAATGATCAATTAGCCAGACATGTGGCATTCTGTAAGCAGTCTATGACTAATCAATATCATGTGCATTGAATATTTTTCAATTACTAATGACAGTCATTCGATGGATCTTTTTAATAAAAGACATTTTTTTTCCCACTTACACTTCTAAAATTGTAGTACACTGCTAGTTTAGCTAAAGAAGCTCTGTAATCTATGAAACACTGTGTTTATGGTGATTTTGGTTTGTTTGTATTGGAATAAGAACAGTTAATACTGGAAAAATAAATGTGAAATTTATCTTAGATATCCAACATGGAAAAAAGCTAAGTAATAAGTAATTGTATTAAAAAAACTACAATAGTGACTTACAATACCCAATGGACTTCAAGGTTATCAATGTATTTGTGTTTTTGACAGCTAGATGGCCATTGGTTTAAATCTTGGCTTGGACTATTTTGTGTGCACTTTGCATGTTTTCCCTGTTTTCTCCAGGTGGTTTTTCAGTTTTCTCTCACAGTCCAGAAACATACGTGTTGGGTTAAACGGTGACTATAAATTGCCTTTAGCTGTGACCGACTGAATCCGTGGCTCGGTGTCTCTGTTTTGGCCCTGTGACGAACTAGAGATCTGTCCAAGCTGTACGCTGCCTGCAGCATGTTGTTCGCTGGGATATACTCCAGAACCCACTGCGACCCTAAACAGGATTAGGTGAGCATAGAAAATGTTTGAAAGGACAAATGAATGACTGAAATGAGTGATTTAAATTTAGGAATATTTCTTTGTCATGCAGGAACGTGAAGTGAGCACAGATCAAGCCGTTCTTCACACATTGCTAAAAATTCCCTTAAGAAGGTGTGTGAGACGGATTTTGGTGACTGTGTTTAGTTTGAGTTCGAACTTAACAGGCAGATGATGAGACATAGTGAAAATGTCTTGACTGACCAATGTCTGTAATTAATAACAGCAGAGCTAACCATCATAAATAACAATATTTTGACCTACAGAATATAAACCTGTTTATAGGCCTCTAATTATACTTCCCTAATTACAGCTTCCACATTTCAGTTTCTTTCATTAAAAAAAGGTTCTACTTAGTGCCAATTTAAACTAGGGAAACTTTATTTATTTCACATCCTACTTATGTAAGTTACAATAAGAATAAATCCTCACCTTGACCAGCTCGTAGTGTTGGATCCCATTAATCCCCACATCAGGGTCGAATGCTGATGGCACTGGGTATCGGGTGTTGATGGCCGTGTTTTCAGGGATGGAGATGTTTATTACAGTGGACTGGAAGAGGGGTGCATTGTCATTCACATCCTCAATCAGGAACCGGATCTTAACCAATCGAAAGATCTCGTCGGGCAGCACCGCCACCTCGATCTCGTAGTAGCAGCGTTTCTCCGTGAAGATCCCAGAGCACAGCTTCTCCCGGTCAATCCTGTGATTGGTGGTGAAAATCTCCCCAGTGTTGGCCTCGACCCTCACCAAAGGCACGTCGCCCGTCTTATACACAGGCTTGAACTGCAGCGGAGAGGACAGCCTGATGTTGGGGTCCAGGTTGAGGTCGAGGTCCTTGCGCAGATTCCCGATGCGAACGTTCTCCTGCTGCTCCTCCTTCACGATGTAGTCCCTCTCCTGGGCCTTGCATAATAAGACCCAACAGGTGAGCAAGGCCACCAGAACATGCAGCTGACTTGCCAAGTTCATGCTCGAAATTAGGTGGGAGCTTCACTTCTACAGCTGCGACTCTTTCTGAAGACACACAAGAAAGGGGAAAGGGAAGAGAAAAAAGGAAGGACAGAAAATTAAAGCGTGTTCTTGTTCAGCTGTAATTAGTGATATTTTCCCATATGGAGAGGCTTCATCTTGACCTCTTTATTCTGACTAGTTATGAGCCAACATCCTTCCCACGTCTTTGAGAGCAAATTAATGGCAGTTTTACACAATTAACCTTTGATGACTTCCGCTGAGCAAGGACACACGTAAAGGTCAGCAGATCATGCGCGCCATAAATCCATTTCGTCATTATAATAAATGATTAATACAAAAGTATAAAACTTGTTGAGTCTATTAATGCATCACCTTGCTTGATAAAAGCGATCTGCAAAAAAAAAAAAAGATTAGATCTGAATGAGTGAAAGTGGTGCAGTAGTATCCCCACGAAGTGCAACCTCACCACCAGATCCCAGCTAATTTGGAGGAAGCAGAACTAAGCCTTAAGCGTTAGTGCTTTCATGCAAGAACACACATGAACACTTGCACTTGTACTGCCTGACAGAAGCTATTAATGGAAAACCTCATTTGCTCTGAATGTAAACAATGGAACACTCACATATTTCACGTACGCCCATGTGTGTAAGCGAGCACTGGATGATAAGAGTTCTGTTTAGACGACTAACGACAGCGGAAGGAGACGACAGAGTGGAACTCTTTGTTAAAGCCACCATCAATCAACTTCAGAACAGACTTTTTCCCTGACATTAAATCTAAACAATCCCCAGCTGGCTGCTTGTATGAAATGACAAACCCTTGTTGTGTTTGACAAAAATCTTGCCTGTTTGATATGTGTAAATGGCTGCCAAGGGGCAGGAACCCAAGTTGCCAAAACCCAACTAGGTCATTGGAGTGTGATAAAGGAGTCGTGCTCTGCAAAGCCTCTCTTACCACTGCATGCTAGAATAAAATATTGACTGCTTTCCACCACCCAATTAGTAGGTTACTGGGGAGTTACTTTGTGTGGTTTGCTAGCTGACATTATAACTTATCCATTCATTGAACCCATTATCAAGCATGTTTAACACATTTATTCTAGAATTTCCATCACAGCAACACAGGTCGATTCAGATTTGCACCACAAGCTTCCATAAACCTTTGGCAGCTGATATGTAAAGTATGAAGGACCTGTATATAAACAGGGAGCAGATTTATACAGAGCTTGCACAGGAAATGACAACAATTGGACGTTCTCACATTTTGTCCTGCAACAGCCACAACGGGTTTTATTTTATGGGGATTTTCAGTGATAGTTAGCCTCAGTTTACGTTTTTATTCCTAAATAAAAGTCAGCGCAACGTACAGTCGTAAAAAGTGACCATATTAACAAATTACTCTCGACTCCACTTGTGTAATTTAGTTTCACCAAACAAACAGCTGCTCTGTGAGGTTTTCAGAAATTTGTAGAGAATATTAGTGGAAAACACTATGAAAAAGTATAAAGAAGAACGGAGCTGCACAATATACGAAATTACAGCGGTCATCACTCAATCAACGTGTCCAGCACTGCAATTCCAAGGGACTGGTTTAATATAGTATTTGGCTGAATATTGCATTTTAGGCATCATGTATGTAAACTGTGCATGCAAACGAATACTGAGCCTGATTTTCACTGCCTTTGGTGCCCACACTGGATGGAGAGTTCATCTAAAAATTAGTCATAAACCTAGCAGATTCAGGTTTAAAATAACATTAAGGTTAGGTTTCCAGTCTAGCCGTTGGAAACCAATTTGTTTCTTATGGCCAGAGTTCTGACTTGAATCTGATAGAGAAAGTGTATTGGGAGCTTTTGATTAGGATGTTGGTAAGACGTATTCCACTTGAAGTTCATCACCAACAATGGATCCTCAAAAATACCTGTGAAATCATGTCGTTTTATTTAAAATAATACCTCTTGAAAGTAGTCTTAGTATTTTTTGGGAGATGTTTTTCTCATTTCCTATAAGAAACAAACTTCTTGGTTGAAAGAATATAACTCAAACATATTACTTTCCTAAAGCTGCCAGGAGTATGGACAATTTTGTGTCCATAAGCTCGCGCAGTGTTGTGAAGACACTGTGATGAATGAGAAGAAAAAATGGGTTCAGTTTTTGATGCGGTCATGTTCCACCATGGTATTGTAATGACATGATTTCCTGATATTGTGTGGTCCCTATTAGAGACCAAGAAACACAACAGATCAGGGATGAAAGTTGTGGAAAACTTTACAGTTTGGTTAGGCTACCTGCGTACGCCGCACCCAGAGTTTACAGAGTTGAGTCCGTCATGAAGGACTGAACTCTGATTGGTCCTGGAATGGCCGATCAACTGAACAGTGACACGGTGAGTAAGATCACTTTTAATCCAAAAAAGCAGCCAAAAAGCTTATTGGAACTCTGATGGATCTGCAGAAATTCACAACCCAGGTGGGGTAATCTATTGACAGGACAAAGATTAGACATATGCTCCATAAATGTCACCTTTGAAAAATAGTTTTGAAAAAATGCCAAAAGATTTTTTTTTTTCTGCAATTTGCCGCATCGCACGTAGGGGATACAACAAGCTTAGGAAAAACGGTGCTTTATTCAGATGAGGATAAAAATCAATCCGGCTTCTAGCCAAAAAACTGTGTGGCAGAACACACTAAACATGTATTACTTCCATGAAACATGGTGGCAGCATCATGATGTGGGGATGTGTCGTTTTCAACAGGACTGGGTCACTGTTGGCACTTGGCATGAAGATGACTGATTCCATTTACAGGGAAATACTGGAAACTGGTTAGAGGCTTCGAGCACTTCAGACTGCAGAGAAAGATTTACCTTACAACATGATCACAACCTTAAACATATCCAGATCTGCTATATAGATTTGTTTCAAACCATGTTAATATGCTAGAATCTAGATCTCATTTTCATAATTGTTAGCAAGACTTTGAAAAGACATCAAAATGTGATTGAGAACAAGCCATTTTTAAAAAGAGGAATGGGCAAAAATAATTGTTTTGGAGAAATATACCCCGAAACATGTGCAGCAGTAACAGAGCTAAATATAACAGGCAAGCTGTGCTTTTTAGATGTTTCTGAGTGAAAACATTTTAAAAACCATGTACAAGTTTTTTTCTTCCACTTTACAGTAACTTCACATAAAATCACCCAACACATACTGAAGTCTGTGGCTTCAAAAGCTGAAATATTTCAATGGGTGTTTAAACATCTGCAAGGAACTGGATCTGTTTTATTACACCACGGAGGACCCAACAGTGCATAGGTACAGCATATTTCCTCTTCATATTAATACCGGCTGCACGTCTGTAGCTCTGTGTACGTGAGAGCTAATTTCATCATCTATTTCACACTGTGTGTTTAAGTCCAACCCCGCTGGGTGTTTTTTAATCACATATGACTTTTCCTATTGGTATAATATTGTAGTGCATTCTTGAAATCAGACATGCATTTCCAACAACGGATTGCCTACATTCTGTGATTGTCTGCATGCAAATTATGACTGTAAAAACTAAACAGGAAATGTGATTACTGTGGGACTTTTTTTTTTGTCATATCTTACGAAATTCCCATCTACCTACATGAGTCAAATCCTCAAACCAATGACTCCCTCAAAAACCTGAAAAGCACAACAGGGGTCTTTCTAAATTGCCAAATCAAAAATGTTCATAGCTCACTGAAGATCTCATCCAGCTGACAAAGAGGGATTGACTTTAAAAGAAAATTAGAAAATTAATAATTTAGCCATATGCAACTATTGTGAGGCGTTTCATGAAACATGTAAAGACAGACTTCACATGCCTCAAAAAGCAGTCGCATGAGACTCATTACAGTACAGTTGGACAAAGGGGGGAAAAAAAGAACGGCCCGACATTGATCTGAGTCGTTTTTCATTCATTCTACACATGCAGCCTGGGCATGTGTTGTTCTCTCAAAAATAGACAGAATTATATCCTATTAGTAACTAGTGTGTCACTTTTACTATTAGCAGAAGTGACGCTTTTTACTCAGAAGTGCAGACCTTTTTGGAAAGTGAGCAGCAATTGCTTCACTGCGATGATCACCACATGGTCCGGGGCTGAGCTCGCACCACGTATAATGAAGTTTAAATTACATCCCTAAATGGGATGTGATTCGCTCAAGAGGAAAAAGGAGAAAAAGATCAAAGGATGATCTAGATTTCCTCTTACTTGTAAGTGATAATAATGTTCTGCTGGATGAAAGGTTGCCTTGTGTATTTTCACACTCAGAGCATGCTAGAGTACAAATGTAGTGACAAAAATGACACCTTTTGCACTTCATTGTAATTTTAAAGAGGCACATTTTTCTACTATACGAGACATGAGAGCTCACTCCGCTTCCAAGTTGTGCACTAAAATGTGAAACTGTGCTCTCAAGCGAGTCGTGGTCGAAACTTATTTGCTGCTCGCATTTCATCAACTTAATTCGAGTTTCCTTCTCGGTGCCATGATTTTCCAACATTTGCACTTCTTTTCACTTGTCACAATCCTTTACAAACCTGTCCATGAGGGATAAGCTAGGTGAGAGAAGGAATAACGCTGCAGGGAAAAAAGGAAGTGGGGAGATTCGAGGTGTCAGTCAGAGTGTCTCCATTGCTTACATTTCACTAGTCTCCTGAAATTCTATTTTGAGCCCCCAGACAGCAGGTTGAATCCAGTAGGCAAACTCAAACTTCCCTCTTGGGAGAAACAGTGAAGAAGGGGCTGACCAGACCAAGATCCTCTTTACACGACAGCATGATGGGCAGGTCTTCTTGGTGTTTGCGTCCACGGAGGGTGGCAGTGAGAGGTGAGATATGCTCCTACTGTCACTCCCTGCCTTCACCCCGAAGATGGGCATATTGGACACTCTTAGTGTGGTTACCCTGAGACCAAAACTCATGGTGCAGCCTGTCAAAGTCAGGTTTTGAGTTTGATTTATTTATTAATTGTTGCAGTTGCATCTATTAATACCGAAATGGCAATGGTCAATGCATGACTTCACTGTCTCTCCTTGTTCTTTTTTTTCTCTTAAGAGCCTTAAGGATCACAGATGGCTGACAAAACATGTTTCTGTCAACCACAGACAGTTCTTTTTCAGTCCACAAACACAAAACTATTCTCCCCACACAGTAAAGGAATAAGATTTTAACCAACACTACTACTATGTAGCCAAATTCAGACTACGGTTTGTGATGTATCCGTTTCTTTGGAAATTGGTACTAAAATTTAAAATCTTAATTCAGTGCTGACATCAAAAGAAACTCAAGTTTGATTTCAGTCAGTGTGATAATTCATAAACATGACAGGATCCTGAAAGGTTCAACTGCTTGATACTTTAGTAATATTTCATAAACATTTTCATTAGCAGTAAAACATGACCATTTTTTTGCATTTTACATTTACTTGGAGCGCGAAGTGCATGCATCCATATTATTGTGAATATGATCTTTGTTACACAGTAAACATTTTTGAATTACTTTTAAATGTATTACTTGTTTAATTATATTATATACATGTAAAAATATTAAATAATGCAAAAAAACCTATGTTTTTGAAAACAAAAAATATCAGAAAAATTTACATGCAATTAAATACATACATTGCTGTTTGTTTTTGCATTATATATATAGAAACAGGACAACACTATAAATCTACTGTTGTTTAGTTTTCTAGTGTTGCCTGGACAAATGGCAAGTTATTTGGGTAATAATTTTAATATATTGACACATATGGGTGATGGAGAAGGACCTTGATGTTAAAGTACATTCTAGTAAAACTGTGATGTTTTCTGTCATTGAACTGCCTAGAATAAGCTAAACTTTGTGTAATCGTTTAAATTAGTTTTTTTAGGATTAAGAAGAGGCTAGGATTAGGCAGGATTACAGCATAAGGTGAAAACTAGCCGCAAAGTAAAGATAAGATTTCAGATACCAGGCAGGCATATGACCACGGGTAATCTGAGTTCCATGGCAAATGTACTCCTGCAAGTGGACAGACAGATTTGCTTCAATTAAGCAAATATGCAAGATATTTGCGGGAATAGATTTTCACCATATGTGATCGTTTCCTTCCTATTGTTTTGGTTCCTTTGCTTTTAACCTTTAATCAGAGAATTTTAACTGAAGCACTGTTGATTATTCAGGAGAAATATTCAAGGCACATTTTTACATCACTGTTGTTATTCAGAGGTCCATATATATATATATATATATATATATATATATATATATATATATATATATATATATGTGTGTGATATCTCACTAAAAAACCCGAG
>CAEGAF010101073.1:0-17299 GCA_903067075.1 Micropoecilia bifurca
GATCGGAATCGGCGATCGGCCCTCAGGGGTGATCGGTATCGGTATCGGCAGGAAAAAACCTGATCGGCACATCCCTAGTATTTAGCTCATGTTTTGTATGAACTAAATACAAGCTCATCCAAAACAGCTTGTATGTGTGAGAAGGAATGTGCCTCAATGACTATTGGTGGGTTTATGACCTTTATTCTTATGGTCTAATCCCTTTACCGACTGGAAACAGCCACTCTGTGTTGATCCCCCTTGTTGAAGGAGTCTTAGTCGGTTCACCTGACAGCTGTCTTTGCTAGGTGAGTCAGTCAGGACCAAGCATTTCCTTAACGTCTTTATCCACTCTCTACTGCAGACTCATTTCTTCATTAGACTTGTGTGACCACGTGTATAAGATAAAAAAGAGCTTTTTTTCTCTCTACTTTTCCTTTACATTTATCTCATCACTCGTTTTCAACACCTCCTGACTGTTTTTGGGTGATGGGGCAGCTGTTGTTGGCTGTCTGTAGGCAGCAGGATCCATCAATCATAAAGACTGGCAGCTGCAAATATGTATCCAACACTTTTTACAAGGTAGAATGATTATTCTTCATATTCTTTGTAAGTGGGATGAGTAAGATGCAATCAAATAATGCATTATAAATTAAGAACATGTCTAATCATTAGTAACTATGGAGAAATTGGCCCACCATGACGTAGCCTAGCATGTATGAAAAAACTGAAAAAAAGACTTTGGTATGTTTTCAAGCCTAAGCCAGTGGAAGAGAAAATGCCATTTATGACACAGTGGTAGAAATCATGTGGCGTAAGTTCAGGTAAAATGAGTGATTTGATCAAATCAATGAACACGTTAGGAAGGAGAAGGTCCGGCTGGTTTCTAAGCTGTTTCCAATTCTGAAAATACTGTTAGTCTATCCAACTAGAGGAGCTACCTCTACAGACAAATTAGCAAGTAGAAACCATGAGTATAGTTTATATATAGTTACTTTTTAAAAAAGTTACTTGCAAAGCGAATGCAGTCATAGTCATAGTTCAATACTCCATGACCTTACTTCAGATAACCATCATGGCACCTTTGTGTGATTAGGTTGCAAATAGTCAACATTGTAGAACCCAGCTGAACAACAGACTGAAATCTGTTGGGGGGAATAACAAAAAAAAAAATAAATTCATATCATAAAGATGTGGTTATGTTCAGAATGAACTACAACATCCCAACTCATTAAATAGGAGTTAGTACACACCTGTCATAAAGAGCCATGCTTATAATCAGGATTTCCTGATATGCTCTTTGTTGTGTCTCACATCAAAAGCCTTGCTGAAGAACAAGGTTGTGTAACGGTGAAGATAAAAATAGTCATAGGTCACAAAAATTTTATCTTTTGCTACAAAAAATGCAAAATGGTGATATTATAAGAACAAACTAAATATACATTATTTTTAATGAAACATAATAGCCTGATTTCCATACACAAAGAAATGCTATACATATCAAATATGTCTCAAAAGAAATTGTGCTCCTGATACAATGAATTGATATTGGGACCCTGCCTCTTTAAGAAACTCCTGCTCTTTCTGAGACTCCGCCTTTACGAAGTCATCACAACATGGCTCCTCTATTAACCCTTTAATGATTTTTTTCCACATTGCACTGTGAAGTAGTTGTTCTCAGAGTGTGGACACTGCAGCTCCAAGGAGGCGGTGATAGGTTCAACCAGGCATTTTGCACAGCTGAATGATTGCCAAGGCAACCATTCAGCTGTACGCTTTTGATGAGGGAATTGCATTATATTATGATATAAAGCTAAAAAAAAATTGACTTTACATGATATTGTCCCTTTGATAATGCTTTTTCTACGCTCTGTTTAGCTTTGAATACATTTGTATAGAGGACATTTTCTGCTAAAAATGAACCTTTACAGTGACTGTGGCGAGCACAGCTGCTTGCCAAGCAGTTGACCCGGCGAGTTCGATTCCCTCCATCACAGGCTGTTGCTACTGGTAAAATAAGGCAAAACATGCTGTTGCTGTTTTTAAGTTCAATGCATTAACAGTGGAGGAATTTTTCTGTGAAGACAAGGGGGTGCAGAACAGGTAGTAAACAATAATTGCTTTCTTAAAGAAAGTACTTCTTCAGTCTTTGTTTTTCTTTGAATTAATTTGTACAAAGGACATTTCCTGATGTTGGTAAGAACTGATACAGAGAAATAATGCAGGATCCCACACAGAAAACAGTCTTGCGGCTCACAGATTTCTCCAACAGTTCAGCTCAATGATTAGTCTTGTTATAAAAAGAACTTCATAACTTACAGACTGAATTGGGGGACACTCATCAATGTCTCTATCATGCCTTACAGCATGGGAGGTTTCATTTATTCTTTGATTTTCTGCTGCCAACCAACAAAGAACAGCATTCATTTCTACCGTCCCTGTTAGATAAATAAAGACAGGAAGACAAAGATGAGTGAGACTCCACTCAGCAAGCAAAGATTCAACACATCTATGTGCTGTATGTCTAAATGTGGCAGAAGGTTATCACTATCACACGAGTTATTCTCCATCCCCGAGTGGATTAACACATTGTGTGCTTTAAAACAACGGAAAACGCATTCAATGAAATCAGGCAATGTGCAGTTTGTATAGTGACCCCAAGAGGGCAGTGCAGGCTCAGAATTGGGCCTTGCTGGAATCCATATTGGATATTCTAGTCAGCCAGTGGTGTTGGATGCCTGCTGGCCGAGTGTTTAGCTCAGTTCCTCTCTCCCTGTGTGTGAATGCCTGACTAAAACGTCTCTTGACCTGGCTGTGACACCCTCGGCTGGCAACCTCATTGTCTGGCAGTCTGCAAATAAACCCACTGATGCTCAAACAGAGAAACAGAAAAAGCAACAGCGGTTTGGAACTTCCGCAAATGAAGCTCGTATTCAAAGGCTTATCGTGCCTCCCGGCACACCGATTGTTCTTACATTTCATCCTCCAGCACTTTGGAGCCGATTTCCTAATTTTCTCTACTTTGTTCTGGGATGAGGAAGCCGCAGGCAACCCTGTGGATAAGCAGAGGAAGAAATACAGAGAGCAGGAGAGGGAGAGATGGAAGGAGGGAGGCTGTGCTGCTTAACCAAATTCTTAACCTTGTGATCTATGAAAAGCATGTGTGTGTTGGGGTGGTGGGGAGATTTGGCTCGATGCACACAAGCTAACCAAAAGCACAGCAAAGGATTTAAAATATCAACCAAAACACAGCTTGTCTACTTGCCTGTTTTAAGTCTATTTCTCAGTCTTTTAAATAATCAATTTGATAATATTACAATAACAAAGTCTAAAAGTTGGGGAGTAGAAATGGTGGGTTGATCGTGGCAGAAAGAGTTGAACACACAACCTTTTCTTTCATCATTGTCTGAGATTAACTCAGACTAAATCTTTCCTTTTTTTTAGTCAATCATGATTACCAAGATTTTTTCTCATTTCTAATTTTCTAAATGCCAGATATATAATTTTTTTCTTCAAAGCCAGAAGTGTGCATACTCTGGGTTTTTCACTACCAATACTGATTTTGCAGCTTTGAATATTGGCCGATATTGATACTGACCCACACTCTAAAAAGAAAATAGTTGAACCAACTTAATTGAATTGCTTCCATTGGTAACAAGCAATTCCATTAAGTTTATCCAACTTAATTTATCAAGTTTAACCAATTTAGTATACTATAATCATCCAACTTGTCCTGCGACAGACTGGCGACCTGTCCAGGACGTACCCTGCTTCTCGCCCGGAACGCCAGCTGGAGCTATAATCATCCAACTCAATTTATTAATTTTTTTAAACAAATTTATTAGTTATGTTTAAGATAACAGATTTAAGTCAGTCTTACTCAAATAATTTAGTTTACTTCAAAAAATGTTAAATGGACTGAACAGGGCTTACATAGCGCTAGAGCCGCCTCAAAAAGCTAGACAGAAGATGAGAGAGAAAAAAAGCGGGAAAAAAAACATGTAACTTTTTTTCTGTCATGAAATATAACATGTATTACAATCATTACTGTAAAATAAGTTGATATAATTTAGTCAAATGATCATACGATGGCCATCTTTCTAAGGGGTAAAATTCATCAGGTTGCTTTGCTACTCAAGCTAGCATAGCATGCTAATGGAAATGAAAACGTTCCTGACAAGAAACAGCCTGAAGGATCCGTCCAGCAGCACTGCTGTGGAGGACACTGGTCCAACAAAACCCTGAGAACTAAATAAGGTATGAGGCAGCATTTATGTTATATAATAAGGCTATAATTATCAAATTTTTATATTTACGGACACAACAGCAACTTAATAAGGATAAGTAAACTATTGTGTGATTGACTTATATCGGGTTTATCAGATGAAAGTGTGAACATTTCACTTCAAGTATGTACATGTATTTCTTGTCTCTTCTTACCCGCAAACCTGTATTCATTAGAAAAAACCCAGAAAGTTATTTTCTCTCCCTCCATTTATCTGTCCCCACGGGGCAGGCAGATAAGCAGGAAGCTACATGAGTTTTTGGAGGGCTGACCGAAAGGCAGGCGTTTCTTTCTGCCTAAATCTGGTGTTGACACGTTCACTTCTTACCTCGTTTGCATCTTTGTAGTTATTTTGCTCTTATTTTTTGTGAAGGTCATGTATTTTAACTGCTTGTACACAAAGCGCTTAAAATAATTTATTTATCCACTTAATGAATCCGGCAGAACGTTGGAGGCAGCAGGTGAGTTGGGGGGAACGAGTGTGTGTGGTGTTAAGTGTTCAGCCGCCTACAGGGAAGATGTATAAAGTAGAACACACACTGGACAGGCTGTGATCAAGTAATACATCATTTATTGCCATTTTCATGTTGTGACCGTCCTATTCAGCAATGGATCCTGGTCCACTGAGTCCACTGAAAATGTAGTGTGGTCACTGGGAGAAATGTTTAATTAAAAGGTTTAATTAATTTCATTTAAACTTCCCCTTGGACACCAATAAAGTATATTCTATTCTAATCTATTCTATTCAATTTCTACACAAGCTAGAATAGCTTGTGTAGAATCAAGCGTTCGCTGAAGGATTGTTCTTATTGTATTTTAGATAATAATATACAATAATTTTATTGCCTAAAATAAAATTAGGCAATAATTTTATTTTGCCTAATTCTATTATTTTAAAAAAATAATAGATTTGCTAATTTTTATTAATGTATTTCTAATAAGGTACAAAATACGCTTATGTGGTCTAATGAAAAATATGCAGGAGGTTGCAGTTTTTTCATCTGATTGTGAGAATAATCAAAAGAACAATCAATTACTAACATAATCAATGGTTGCAACCCGACAATGAACTGAAGTTTGTAGCAGGGACTTGAGAAATTGGGGAGGGGGGAGTTTAAGTGGGGGTGAGAATAATTGTGCAAATATGCGTAATTTAAATAAGTCAACCCTGTAAAAAAAAAGTGATTTTTGTTCATTTTAGTCAATAAGATGTTCAGTCTGGAAACCTGCTGTCAACTGATGCAACGCTGCTGGAATTTCAGACGTGTTGAGCGTGTCGAGCTTCACTGATCCATCACTGTTTGCTTTCTGGTTCGCTTTCTTTCTGCAGATCCTCTCAACAGCTGCTTAGCTTTTGTCACAGGGAAACGGACAACCATCAATAACATAGAAATGGTTGCAACTCTGAAAAGGAGCGCTTAATCACGCTGAAACCTCTGACTACTTCCAGTAGAACAAAGGAGCCAGGCAAAAATGAATGAAGAAAAACACAAAACAAGCATCGCATCTAAATGTAAGCGACTCTTTAAGCCGATGAGGATGTAAACGAGGGATTTGTTAACAAAATGAAAGATAAAAAAACGCTCTAATTTAAGTTTTAGTACCAGCCCTTGATTTGTGTGTTTCCCGGCTTTGTGTTTATATCGGAGAGGGTGAAGTTAAACCAAAAACCAGACAAGAACGACGCGTTCCGAACAATTCCCCACTCTCTCCCTGAAACAGAGATGCACTGACAGTCATGCAGCTTGAAATGTAAATAGGTCCAACATTAGCATTCAGCCGTCATCTCCTCCTCTGTTTTTATGTCAGGGTGTGTGTGTGTGTGAATTAAATTGGGGGATAGAGGGGGAGTGAGGGGTAACAGTAGGGAGTTGGACTATTTGATCAGGCTCCCCTCAGCTCGCTGTGAGCCTCAGTAGCAGGAGTTCATCTGTGGGACAGGCGCTAATGCTGAGCACATCAGCTCGCAGTGTTGTGCCAGATTCTGAAAATTATATGTGTGTGTGTGTGTGTGTGTGTGTGAGAGAGAGAGAGAATGTGGGCATTTGTTTGCATGTCACTGCAAGCTCCAGCATCTGTCTCCTTACATGCAATGCTTCTCCATCCCACACATTCAATACATAAGATAACGCTGCGAGAAGCAAATGCTAAGCCATGATGCTTTCACACTTCGCAAGTCAGTGTGCAATGTGTGTGTAGGTGTGTGTGTGTGCGTGTGTGTGTGTGTGTGTGTGTGTGTGTGTGTGTGTGTGTGTGTGTGTGTGTGTGTGTGTGTGTGTGTGTATGTGTGGGTTCTGATGTGCATCTTCCCAAGGCTCTTTGTTTCCTACGTTCACCCGTAATTGAACCCATATCCCTGAAAATCCAACGACACAGTAAACTGTTGTGTTCACCCATAAATCCAGGCAATTATCCGGACACACACACGCGCACACACACACACCTCCTTGTAGTTCTATATAAAATGAGGTCTTTGTATTGACTTCTATTAATTTTAGTAAAAGTATTTATGCCTAACCCAGACATTTAACCCTAACCATTACTAGACTATTCCTCACCCTTGGTTAAAACGTAAAGGGGCAACATTAGGGAAAAGATCATTCTTTTTTAGCTTTACATCATGCTATATGATCAATAAATGCCCAAAGTGTTGCCTTAATTATTTTCCATTCATGTTGGAGAAATCCTTGCATCACCTGTGGCAACCGCTCAGCTGTGTGAAACCCCTGGTTGGACTTAGATCACTAATCAGATCACCCTTCCTGCTCCTCCCCAATTCAGCTCCTTCAGACTAGCCAGCAGCAATTAGAAAACATCTGGTGTAACTGCACATCAGCTGCTGCTTCTCAGTGAAATGATGGTAAAAACATTGTTAAAGGGTTAATAGAGGAGCCATGTTGTGATGACTTCCCGAAAGCGGAATTTCGGGGCCCAATTTCAATGTGTTAAAATACAACATAAAATTTCTAAAGTCATATTATGCATATGTAGCATTTTATAACAATTTAAGTTAAAATAGTTACTGGACTGCGCTATAAAACAACACTTTGTGCCTTGAAAATACACAATAGTATAATTGTTTTTTTTTTATTTTCCAACAGCAAATCCTAAAGAAGCAATATTCTTATCAGATCTTTCTCTTCACAAATTAAATGTGCTGTGAAAATATGACTATCCATAATTTACATAAGCAAGTCATAAGCAGATCTTCAAACTGTCCATTATTATCTACTTGTTATTAACTGTTTGACACTTTGGCATTATAAATAATTAACATTTTGAAATGTCTGTTTTCCAAGAGCTAAGTTTTACCTGTACTCTTGAAAACACAGCAGTGTTTTATAAAAACAGAGGGACTTCCCACACATTTAAAGCAGAATCACAGCGATACATTAAAAACGGTGTGCTTATTAACGGGATCATAATTGTTCACATTCTGTCACGTCTCTAGGAGAATAATTACATTCGCCCTTCAAAACTGATGACCCAGTAAAACATCTCACATGCGCTGCTTTAAGCTCCAGTCTACAGGAAAGAGTTGAAACAGCATCAGCTTTTGCTTTGGCCTCTCTGTGCATAATGAGTTGAGCTGGTTTGTCCTTTTCAATCAGCACCATGAGGTTTGACTTGATTTCAGACTGACCATCCCGAGTTCTTCCCACAACATGTTTGGTTGAATAAGAAGGTGCAGACTGGGTCATTCTGTGCTTCACTTTGAAACTTTCCTGTGTTTTTTGTTGTCTTTATTAATTAATGGATAAAGAAAACAATAAAAATGTCCTACAGAAAAGAATATGAATGCAGGACTAAACGTAAGTACACCCTGCTTGACAACTGAAGGTTTTGTATAATAACCAAATTAAGTTTTCAAAATGACACTTTTTATTCGATTAAAGTTTAAAATGAAGAAAGATTATAACCTTGGAGAGATGTCATTATGTTACTGATGCTCTGAATACATTATGGATTATTCAAACAGTAAAAGAGAAGGAAAAGTCCTCGTTTGTGACTCGTTTGTGTGTATTCGTGAAGGTTCTGGTAAGCAAATACAGGTTGACAAAATTTTTTGCTTAAAAAGAGAAAGAAAAATAATATTGTCAAGAAATAAAAATAAAAAAAATTACCAGCAAAAACAAATGTTGATGTCATGATCCAGGACATGTTACTATGGAATATCAGCCCAGTCCCAAAAACCCACACTGCACCCTACCCCACTATGTGAAGTGTGGACTCAGTCGAAGTGCGAATAAGAGATATTCGGTAACAAGTGTGCAAAAATTTGAGAACTGGGGCAGGACGCCTCTGTCGCAACGCCTACATCCAAAATTTCAGGCCGGTCGCTGTTACTTCTGTTACTTTTGCTGAAAAGTAACAACTACAACAAAAACAACATTAATGTACATTACAGGTATCTTTGCTTTACAAAGTCATTGCTGGAGATATTTGACTGTTAAATGTATTTTGTGATGACTTGTTGAATACAGAGCAAAGTTCCATGTGTCATTTGAAATCAGATTTTTTTTTTGTGACAGACAGTTTGCTTGGTGAACATTTCCATATTTCCAATGGGAACTTTTCATCGTATGATAATTTTGTCAAAAATACACATTAAAATACAATAATATTTCCTGCTGTGATTCAAACCAGGCTGCTCTCCTCTCAGAGACCCTCTCTGCCCCCAGCATCACCATCCACAGTCATTCTTTGAATACATTTTGATTATATGAGCTACGAAAGCATTAAGTTTCCTTTTGAATTAAATAAGGGTTTTTAGTCTTTTTAGCATTAACAGACTTCCCTAGCCCTGTTGAGGAACCAGCCCTTAGCCACATGGTTATCTTCTGGAAACATAAGTGATTTCTAAGCACTCTGCTCACTCCGTTTAAATACAGCTAAGAAACATTCTAAGTAATGTCCTGAAACAGCCGAAAGCTTTGCCGTTCGCATTCTTCATTGAAACAAATACGATCGATTTGCTCTATTTTCAGCCGAGTAAAGGACATTAATTTGCTCCAGCCAGAATTTTCTGCTGGCAGGATGGTTTATGTGGGGACGAGTCAGAATAAAGCGCAGCGCGGGGGTTCACCGTGATAAATAAATGCTCAGTGCTCAGTGCAAATCTCTGAGACTCAGCAGTATAAATGTGTCTGTAGATACATTTAAAACACACCATGAGTCTGAACGGCATTTGTTCTTTATGATTGTAGCCTCTGCTATTCAGGTGTTGCTCTTTAACTTACTGACTAATGTGTTAGGCAGTGTGTTGTGTTGTGTTGTTTTGTGTTGAACCCAGCAAATGGAGTCAGAGCTAACAGTGTTTTAAAGGGGGCAGTGTTCTGTAAAATCTTAAGCTTTACATCATGTTATGAAGTTATTCCCTCATCAAAAACATACCTGAGATTTTTTCCTTGATTCTTTCAAGAAATCTCTTGAATCTCCCATGGCAACCATTCAGCTGTGCAAAATGTCTGGGTGGACCTAGCCCCGCCTTTGGGGTGAAACTCCTCCTCAGAGCTGCAGTTTCAGAGCTTCAGAGCTTCTGCCTCACAAAGCATCTGCTGAGTTCATTACATGTTCTACATCTTAGTGAAACACTGGCAAAAACGTCAGTGCTTTTACCAATTTATTGATTTATCAACCTGGTGATTCCCTTAATTTTGGGAAATGGGTGATCAGCCGATACATACATGTGACGCCGATCTTATCCTCCAATCTTACCAACCTCAACATAGGTCTAAAAATCAGCCACTGTCCTCTTCTGTTCTCCCCTGAAGGGTTTGACTGACAAACCGACCCACCAGGTCATGTCTGCACTTTTGCAGTTAACAACAATCACCACACTGCTGCTAACTCAGTGACTTACCTGCTATGCTTAGAGACATTTCAGTTGCTAAATATAGCAAGGCATCGGCCAAAATCAGAATCAGCAGGTCAGGTTTTTAAAGGTGGGGAATCGACGATTGGCCAGAAAACTGTAAGCAGGGCATCCCTGGTTATTGTGAGGCAAAAGCAGCTCTAATCAGGTGGGTTTTAACCTTGACTTAAAGGAACTCAGTGTTTCAGCTGTTTTGGAGTTTTCTGGAAGTTTGTTCCAGATTTGTGGTGCATAGAAGCTGAAGGTAACGCAGTTACCACATGCCTGTAAAACACACCACACTGCCCGTTTAAAAGAGAGCAGTGAGTGTCTGCATGCTTAACCCAGCTCCAGCACCTTTTGATGCCGCATACGTCTCTTCGTCTTCCTCCTCTTCCTCCTCTTCCCATGGCGAGGAGCTCATCATCAGAATGGCACGCTCTCCTTTTCACTCATGGCTCCACTTCTCCTCCCCTGACGCTCTGCACTTGTTGAGGAGCTGTCATGTCTTTCTCTCCTCCTTTCTCTGACTCCCTCTCCTCTCTCTCTCTTTCTCTCTGTCTCCTTCCTCAGCCTGTCATCTTTCCAGTGTGGCTGCAGGGGCGGATCAAAGCCAGTTGGAGGCGGAGGAGGATATGGGGGGGAGAGTTGGAAGGTGGAGGGGGGGGGGGGTAAGATGAAGAGGGAGTATTTCTGTATTTCGGGGTGAAAGAGAGGACAGGGTGGCTGTGCGACATGCTGAAAACGCAGAGCTTTAAGGAGCTGCCACTGCGATGATTTAACCTAAAAAAAAGAAAAGGGGAAAAGAAGCACATTTCGGTGTTGATGGAATGAAAGTGTGTGTGATATTACCGCAGTTTATTACCTGGCAAGGCTGTTGTAAAAGACCGACCTGACCCAGACCGACCCGACGAGAAAGGTTAAATCAACACTGCTGGTTATGTCCCAAAGCCAATTATCGTCACATTTCTGATATAATCCGTGACATTTTACTGTCTCCATGTGGCTCATATAGCGCAGTTCTCTCTCCCTGCCACAGGGTGGCAGTGTGAGATGACGGGACCCAGCAGTTCAACAGCAGGATCCCTCAGCTTTGACCCATAAATCACCTCATGCTGCAGCACATTTGGGTTACAGATACAGTTTATGTAAATGACAGACATATATGTGGCAGGAAGGGTAAATAAATAGGAAGCAGTTGGTAAAGATGGAATTTGCTGATGTTTCCACAATATTAATATGAAACAAACTTATGTAAAATGATGTGCATGGGTGAAGCCATGACAGTCAAGCTGAAGTCACTCTGGTATTGTAGTTACCAAACTGATTGCATGGCGGGAGAACATTTATTCAAATCAGTTCCTCAAAATTTGTCATGCTTCTTGTTTTTTTGTTTCATTATTTTTTTCAAAATAAATTGTCACATCTCAACTAAAAACATAGGTTTTTATTGAACTTATAAAGTGTTGAGTGAAATCAAAAGAATACATGGAGTTTAAATATATCACAATCTGTGGCATGAATTTGTTTTGAGTCGGTGCTTTACAGACTCATGTTTTATTATAATTACATCTACCAGACATTTTCTCAGTGGACAACAGTATTCAAGTGTTTCCTCAGATTCTCAGCATAATTTAGACCAACACATCAAATGGCCCACGGACCACACTTTGTACACCCTTCTGCAATCCCTCCTGTAGGGAATTAATTTGGAGGGGCTTATGAGGTTAGAACATAAGCTAACAAAAGTACTATGAAATCATCACTAAATGCTGCATTTACAGGTGAAATAATAAGTAAATGTAATTATGTGCACTGATTATTTAAATTACAGTTGCTCCATTGAAAGGATGTCATAATAAAGCTCCCTGTTTCATCTCTAGAGTAGAGATGCCATTTGGTTTCTTTGTGAATTCGTAATTTGCTCTGAATGCAATGACAGGTTTATGCAACGATGTATTAGGATAGAATAAATAAAGGAGTAAATTTCCACCAAAAAAGCTGATATTTATTGGAATAATCTCAGAATTAAAAAATAAAAATAAGAAAAAAAACTAGGACATTTTTGAGTTTGAATAGTAAAGAAATAAAGGCCATAGAGAGGTCAGAAACATTTAGATTACCGTAATCTCAGAAATGTTTTGGTGGAAATTTAAGGAAGCGCATTGCTGTCACGCAGAAAAAAAAATTCGAGCGCTATCACGTTATAACGTGATACGTATCACATTAAAACGTGATCACGTTTTAACAAGATACGTATCAGGTTTTAACAAGATACGTATCACCTTATAACGTGATAGAGATCGAATTTTTTTTCTCTGCGTGACAGCAATGCGCTTCCGTAGAAACTCACTCTTCCTTTTTTTTTTTTTTTTTGCTATCTTCATTGGTCCGTTGTAGGTTTAAATCCAAAAGGTCAGTGGTGCAGTAAAAAAAAAAAAAAGAAGAAATCTTACAACCATAAAAAAACAGCCTAAAATGTTTAGGTCCATTTCATCAAACGTGATCTAAAATTTTAATAAAATGTTTTAAAGTAACACAGCCTTCTTCTCAGCTCAACGGAATTTCAGTTCTAAAGTGAAAGTTTATTGGAAGTGGAACTAACAACCACCGCTGCCGCTTTAGTTGTTGCTACAATTAGACATTTTTTTATTCTATTTTTTTCAAAAGCTCAACTAGAAACAAATCTTGGTGTTTTTCTTCAGTAATATGAGACTTATGAAGGTATCTGTTGGTCTCACGGTATGAGCAGCAGGTACGGCCTTAGCTCCGCCCCCCGGCTCAGGCTCCCAGTGGCTGATTCTTGGCGCAGCAGTGGCTCCCAGCAGGAGCCTGAGCTGCTCTCCATGTCGAGACTGTTAATAAATCCCACATTTGCCACTGGCTGATCCCCCTACAGTCAGGAATGGATGTAAATATTACACTTTCTTTGTGAAACTTTTACTTTATGCTTCTGTTTTCTTTCAGGTCCATTCAGATTATAGATCCTACAGGTACAATTTATACATAAAGCAACAATGAATGATTCAGTGTTGTTGTGCTGTTGTTTCTTTATAACTCCTCATAACTTTAATAACTTTAATAGCCAAACCAGACTCAAGAAAATTAAACAAAATAACTTTTTTCTTTTATTTTAATTTTTTCAAAAAAGTTCTTTGTTAAATTCTAAACATATTCAGGGAAGATTGACACATTTATAGTTCCACAGAACTATTCCTATTTTCAACAGCATCCATTACATTTCATTTCATTTGTTTGGTCGGAATTAGCACCGGAATTAGCAAAAAAGGGAATAATTTGTCTGTTGTCCCTGGACAATGCTCAGTTTGTCCTGCTAAAAAGAGACAAACATTATACAAACAAGGTCAAAATGACTTGACTACACCAATTTTGTCCACATTTTGCCAAGTATTTTAGGAAGAACCAAGTATTTTAGGAAGAACCAGTCTGATCTGGAGAGTTTCTGTTTTGTTACCACACTGAGACAAAGCCTTACCTAAATCAAATAGATTACAAGTTAATCTAAAAGGAGAAAATCATGAAAATATAAAAAAAAAAACACATACCACTCCGAATGAACAAAAAAATGAAAGAGGATATTTTTGTAAAAGTGACTTAACTCTTTCTAATTATTATTTCCTCCAAATATCAACTGAGGAGGAGGAGCAGCAACTTTCAGTCAGCTTAGCAACAATTGTTTCAATTATCTCAGGTCCTCCAGACTAGCCAGCAGCAATTAGCAAACACCTGGCTGTGTGTACCTGCTGAGCTGCGTATACCAGCTGTTCCTCCGTGCAAGATTGGTAAACATGTTGTTAAAGGGTTAATAGAGCAGCCATATTGGGATGACTTCCTAAAGGTGAAGTCTCAGAATGCAAATGAGTTTCTTAAAGAGGCAGAGGCCCAAAATTACAAATTCAACTTTCTTTTAAGTAATATTTGATTTATAAAGCATTTTTATAACAACTGAAGTTAACTTAGTTACTTGATTGTGTTACAAATTGTGGTCTAATTTTTTCCAGAAAGAGCTACTGGACCAGTGCTTCTGTATTTTATGGACTGATCTGTACTCAGAGGAAAAACAATCTTCTTTCTTTTGTTCATGTGGTAAACTATAGTGTCTCATTTGTTTATGTTGTTTATGAACTAACATAACTATAGCTATAACATATCATAGCTACCCGTCCATAGTGTCACTGGATGATGACTGAACTTGAACAGGAATACATGCTTAAATAAGTAATTGGATTAAAAGTCTTGTTTCCAAAGCACATCTATTCGAATGATTAGTTTGTGTATTGGGAGAGGAAGAGAAAAGATGGACCAGCTGGGAGTTTTCTCACTTCTGCACACACCTGATCCCAGGTTCATCCACAGAGCAGGTCTTAAAATACCCGGATAAAGTCGCAAAAATATCCATAGATTGAGTGCCAGCTGCTGCTGTTCAGCATTAGCCTGCAGCTCTCTCCGGGGTTTCTGTGGCAACCTGTCACACAGCTGGAGCCGCGGTATAGAGCTGTCACTCTCTAACAGCGGCGCAGGGCTGGAAGCAGTGCCACAGTCTGCAAAACGCCTATTAAAGACATAACACAGTAGTCAAAATGGGGAATAATATGTTCCAACTCCATTTATTTTTTTTTCTTTTCACTTAATATTTAGTTGACGCTGCTCTAAAGTATCCCCTAGTAAAAAATTTAAACATGACTAGTTAACTGTGCTTGTCACTGTGCAAACAGATAGTAGTTTATGTGGAGAGACGTTGTTACTTTGTGTGCTGCGGCTTGTTCACCATCATGGAAGTAATAATTCATGTAACCTTCTTCTGAATTTGTCATTTTTGTGTAAGTGTAACTCAGAAACATGTCAAGGTTCTTCAGGGTTAAACATCCATGAAAATCTTTGATACATCTCTTGATTTCTCCAGGTAACGACGGCAGCAGACTTATAAAACTTCATGAAAAAAAATACATAAGAACAAATGGAGAGGTTAACCTTCTTTTTCAGAATGTAAAACATGCAAATGTGAGTTACAATCTTTCAATTTCTAATTGTTTTTCCACTAATATTGATTACAATGATTAAATCCAGTTGATCATGTGGCATGAATGACACAACAACTATTATAGTCTGAAATAATAATGAACAACATCTAAAACTCACAGTCAGAAGTGGGAAGAGTCCCTAAAATTGTACTTCAGTAAGAATCGCTCTACTTAAACATATTTCTACTCAAGCAAAAGTAAAAAGTATCCATCCAAGAAATGACTCAAGAAACAATAAAACAGTATTTGATGAAAAGTCTACTCACTGAGTAACTGATCAAATTATCAATCATTTGATATCTAAAAATTACATCATCAGATGGACCAAAATATAAAATTAAGAGGAAATGTTGGTGTTTTAAGAACAAAAATTACAATAGTTAATATAAGTAACAAAAAAATAACAAACTCTGAGAAAATGAATTTTTTTTTCCCCAATCAGTTTCTTCCTCCAAGCCGTGAACATCCGACACTGTAAAACCTTGAATGGAAGACAGAGCTGCAGGACTGTTGCTTTGTTTCTGCATTCTTTATGCCATTTTCTGGTTTTCTTGCTAAAGATGTTGTGCATAGCCGTCCTGTGTGGCAAAGGAGGCGATCATTGCCAGGCCTCCACCGCTCCTCCAGGTTTACACCGACTCGGCTCTGACCCGTGGAAACCTCCTTAGCCTCCTTAACCTCCAGGACTCTCCTGTTCAACCAGGCAGAAAGCTTGGATTAATGGCCTTAAGCTGAATTTAAATATCTTGAAGTGAGGAAGTTCTCTACACCAATGACCTTTACACCGAGCAAATAAGCTTCTAACGGTTCAGTGCCCTGCAAAATCGAACTTGAACGGTTGTCACGTTATAAGCACAAACATCATTGTGATTATTGGTGATTTATGTTGAAGTGCAAACACTGAGTAGATGAGTAGAAGACAATAGTGGAAGAGAGACAATAGAGAAATTCAGTCTGATTTTATTTTTTTTAAATAAACATGTCAAGCACATTTTACTCTGTTATGCCAAAACATGCCAGTGGAACTAACATGTCATCAGAAGTAATCTAATTATTAAAATCTGTGTTAAACTGTGTGTAACCTAATCCCAGTGTAATGATTCTGTTTAGTTTTCATGTTGCTTTAATTAAGTTGAGTTGCATAAACTTTGTCTCTTAATTAAAGCTTTTGTTACAACTTCAATTTAGTTGATTTAACTATTATTAGCAATTATATTAAATTAAAAAATTATTACTCAAGAGGGATTTTATTTTTTTATGCTGCTACATCAGGCTGACTTAACATAAAATGTTACATTTTTGCAGCAGTAGTGACAACTAGACTAATTTTAACAAGTTAGAATTTCCTTTTGAGCCAATAAACTTTCCAACTCATTTCTAAGTTAAGTCAACTTTGGAATGCTTATTTATTTATGTATTTTAACTTAAAAAAAATTATTTTATAAGTGCATAAATCCAGCTGTTCTGTCGAGACACCAAAGGTTTGTTAGAGACAAAATCTGGAAGAAAAAATATCCTATGGATTAAAGAGGTTCAGCCTCCAGCTAACAGCCCTGAATATTTATCAGGAGTTAGAATGGAATAGCTTAGATCACATACTGATGTGTTAGAACGGCCTAGTCAAAGCCCAGCTCTAAACCTAATAGATGATCTGAACACTGATGCTCACAGATGCTCTCCTTTCAGTCCTAAGCTGTTTTTTATGATAGAAAAATGGACAAAAACTTCTTGGTAGAGACATTAACCAGAAGGCGAACAGGACACACATTTACATTAAGAGGTGGATCGATGACACTTTAGCTTCACTGTTAGTTCTAAAATGTTATTTGTGAAAGCAAAACCCAAGAAAACCACAATTGGATGAAAGAAAATATGATTTCCTTAAAGTACTTCATTTGTATATTCAGGCATTACAGAACTCTTGTACTCAGCCTATGAGAGAACATTTAGGATTCACTTTGAAAATAATTGTTCTGTTGCAAGCCTCAAATCTAATTTTACTTACTTTGTGTTTGGTCCTCTCTAACTAGTGTTTGAGCAAGTAGCACCAGTGTGTGTGTTGGTGTGTGTGTGTGTGTGTGTGTGTGTGTGTGTGTGTGTGTGTGTGTGTGTGTGTGTGTGTGTGTGTGTGTGTGTGTG
>CAEGAF010101076.1:0-28059 GCA_903067075.1 Micropoecilia bifurca
ATGGGCGCGCTTCCATGGCAATGCATGACCCGGTGACCTCAAAGAGATGAAGATGATTAAATAAACAAATAAAACAACCTCCACAAACAATACATCCACCCAAACAAACCAGAATATAAAATACACAGAAACAGCCCCTGTTAGGGAGGGGGTAAATCCCTCACACTAGGCTTCTACGATGTCACAAGATCTATTTGCATTCAGCGTTGCATAAATTTTTTACTAAAATCTTGCCTTGATGATGGGATTTCTATTTGCTAAATGCCAGAATGAGATGATTTACAAAGATTTCATTTATGAATTTGTCAATATATATTTTTACACAAATGTTTTTTTACACAACGCTCTAACCAATTTGGAAAAACTGATGATTTCATGGGTTTGCAAGCTTCTGTTTAATTCATAAAGGAAGTACATGTGAATGTGTTGTAAAATTTCAGCTCAACACACTGATTACTTTTGTGACATTGTAAAAAACAAAACAAAAAAAACTGCACAGAGCTAATTGTAGAATAAGGGACTGGTTTTTACCAACGCCAAAATAGCTGCAAAGTGTTGGAAGGAGAACAGCGTCCATATTTTGGAGTCTGTTACAAATCCTTAATCTCAATCCCATTTGTTTTCAGAGATGAAAAAGTGTGTCCAAACAAGGTGGTCTACAAACCTTATTTGTTTCCATTCCTCTTGACTCTTTTGTGTCAGGAGGAATGGACCAATATTCCAGCATATCATTTTCAAGCTCTTTGAAGGATACCCACATGTTTGACACAAGTCGCAAAGATTAAAATATAACAATACCAAAAACTACACAAAGGTTTCTAATCTTAGAAATTTGCAAAAGGTAAAAATAGTACAAATAAAAAAAACAAACTTTTAAAATTGTCATTTGTCTAGCATTAGGAAAATAATAAAAAAGGCATACTCCTAACTGACATAAAACAAAAAAAGCCCTTGGTTTGATTTGGTGCCAGGTAGTGAGAAAAACAATGTGTTTTTCTGTACAGTTCATATCTGGAACTGAAAAAGTTTTCATCCCTGTATGACAAGGGAGCTTGTTGCATTAAGATTTCATGAGAGAACTGTAATAGTTGTTAGTGGTGATGGTGAGGAATGGACAAAGCTGGGTAGAACGGGTATTTTCAATTTTTTTCTGTCTAGAGGTAAATAACAGTTGCTGTCACATTTGAACAAGTCTGAACCACAATAATGAACAAATGGTCTCTGCCAGACTCAACATTGAATTTCATTGCTCTATTTTCCTCTGCTGTCTCATTCCCCTTACTGAGAAGGATGTACCAAAGAAGGAGTGATTTTAAGAGGATATATAAACATCCTACTTATTATGGCATAATGGCTGAGCTATTTGCATTTGTCCGCAGTAATAATGAAACATGGGAAATTGATCTGCATGCTGTTAACGATAAGCTTCCTGTTTGATTACATCATAAAAACAAACTTTGTATTTGTGATTAAATCAAGCATGTGATTTACCAATATTTATACAACAGATAAAAAAACATAACACAGCACTTCTAAACAGACACGTCATAGAATAACATCTATTTATTAAAGTCCTTCTGTTGTCTGGTTCATGTGACATATTCTTGACTTTTTCACAATACTCCAGATTGCACCCCAAACTGCCTGGGAAAGTAATATTGTCTTCCAGTTAGAGATTCCGGTTCCCAGTGGAGTCATACTGCTGCTTTATCCCAACCTGCTTTCATTTTATTTGTTTTAGTAAATTACGTTGCCCTGTGTACTTCACCACAATCTTTCTTCTTTTCTTTTGTTCTTTTGTCCCGGCAATGAAACACTTTGGAAGATAAATATGTATAGTTATTCATTTTACGTATTTCTACAATGTTTTCTGAAGAGATACAGAGATACGTATGGAGATAAAGAAGTATTTGGGCAGAAAAAGTGATGTATTTTATAGTGGATCAAAAATTGGTCATAGTTGTACTACATACCAATCTTTTGTGCTAAGGCATTTTGGAAGCATGAAAACACATCTTGAAATTGTTTATCTTTGTTTTTTCAAAGTTTAATTATTACTTGTTAAAAAAGTAAAGTTCAATAAGTATCGGGGTTATTTGCTTGTTAAGCAGTGCTTAAGAAAGCAATGCTTTTAAACTGACACAACTTTTTTGTTTTCATTACAAATGAATATTTAATATAAATGCAACTCATTAAGTGTCTGGTCCGGCTTTATAGTACAGGTTCAGTCCTTTGCCAGATCGACAACACATTTATGAATACAGAGTGGGCTTTGTTCAAGTAAATCTCACCGTACATTGGCAGAAACAGGAGACCTGGATGTGTTCAGACCCTTAATGGTGTCTTTGTCGTTTATTCGCGTCTGGGAAGATGAGAACATTTCACTGAAACGATGCCGTGCATGCAGAAGCTGTCATTTGGGCCATATGACTCCGCTGGTGGAAGCATCAAGCTGTATTGGCTCATTTCAGCAGCACTGACTTGTGAGATGGATTTAGCGGTAATGGCGAATGAATGAAAAGGCAAAGTGGCAAAGTGAACACTAAGACTTCAAAATGCAAGGGAACCTAATTTAAAATATCCTTTATTTTATTCCACTATAATAATAATAACACTAAGTGCCAGTGGAATTGGCAGTGGAATAATTTGAATCTATAGCAATTTTGGAGGTGATGAATAAGGTCAGTACTTTTAGAAATGTGTACTCAGTAATTGGACAGAAATTACTCGGAGAAATTCTACATCCCAAAATTTTAAATATTAAAGTTCATATAATTCTTTAATTTGCACGTTTAGTTTTTTATTCTGTGTACACCATGAAATACAAAGATAAATGTTTTTGAAGATGGATGGATGAATGGAAGGAACCATTTCACAACAAAAGTTATCTTGAAGCTTGGAAGGTACTGCACATTTGTCTCTTGTTGAAGCTTGTTTGTTTAATATTGGTATAAATACTATTTAAAAAAATTAATTGAATTTATATTTTATTTTAAATACATGTTTTATTTTATTTTAAATTAAAATAATGTTTGTAATAAAAAGAACTAAAATAAACAGTTTCTAAATGGTCTCCCTTAATCATTTGATGAATGTATTCATTTGATAAAGTGTCTAACTTGCAAATTTAAATATAGTGTTGCAAAGAAATTTATTGAACATAAATTATATAAGTGATTCAAACAAAGCAGACCAGTTTTTAAGAAAATGCAACTTTTTGAAATGATTTCAACACAAGTTATATTTCCTTTACTTCCATTTTGTTCAGAATAAATTCATAACCGTCTATTTCTATGCTGTCCAGGTAAGGACAATAATTAAAAATGAACTGTTTAATAAGGAAGCAAATATTTTTATTAAGGTGACATAATGACAGAAATGTGCACTTAAAATTTTGTCATATCTAAGTAAATTATTGTTCCAGTTTTTAAATGCTCCATCCTTTTACATCTTGTTTTTATGTTGAGATTTTTCTTCTTAACATCCAATTCCCTATTTAAAACTATATTTTAACAGTGTTATAGCAATGTTGCGTGACATTCTTTACAGGTTTCAAACAACATCATTAATTAATATTAATTCTTGTAACGATGCCCTCCTGTGATTCGTTGTGTGTTTAAATTGATGTGCACTATCAGGATGTTCGTCATTACCGTCCGCCTTATATTCTATGGTTGAGTTAATTAAACTGCCAATTAAAGCTGTGAGGACATATAATCCTTTTCTCTGTCATCTATCAGTTTTTATTATGACAGTCAGTCAGAACAAACTCCCCACACGCTGTGATTTAATTCTAGCCAAGACTGTCAGCAGAGGCTCCTCTTTGTAATTAGTTTTCTCCACTCTTGCTTTATTTTGCATCATGTTTGTAATTGTGTTTCTTTACATGTATTTTCTGTTTTAATGAGGATAGAGCTGCGATGCAAGAGTTGTTGCAAAGATACAAAAAAACTCAGTGTGTGTTTTGTTTTTGCTTTAGGCATCGTTCTCTGGAGGTTTGATTAGGGGAGGCTTATGGCTAAGTCTTGGAGAAGCTTTACATTGAAATGTGTAGAGCTGTGCAGTAATTTGAAAAGAACAACAATGAGGAGAGAAAACTGTGTTGATGCATGATCCATCCATGATTTCCACAAATGGCAATATCGCTCCCTGAGGACCGGGTGAGCATCGGTTCAAAAGTTACAGTAGCTCTGCTTTTGTTGAACTTGTGTGGCAATTTTATTTATTTATGAAAGATTGAACAAAACCCATGGAAATTCCAGAGACTAGAGTGATCAGAAAAAGTTGATCTATAAATGTGTTTTAATTAGACTAATTAACATCTTTTCTGGGTTCTATGACCACAAGTAGACACTCCTTAATCTGTAATTAAGGAGAATGCAGTTCTTGTTCTGACTGACCTCCTATAATTACATCTCTTTTTAAATTAGTACACTTTCTGCTGTGCTTGTTCTTTCATTTATTTGCAAGAAAAATGAAAGACTTAAGTATTAAAGCTGCACTTTCATACATGCATGCATACATGTATGAAAGATACTTTGTATGAGGATCTAAGTGTGAAAAGTGTTGAAGGCATTTTGTGAAACAAACTCCCGTTATCTCGTTTTCCCTCGTATTCTTTATGGGGCACCCCTGTTTTTTTATGGCCGTTGTATCAGGATGAAGAATGAACATTTATAATATGCTATAAAGATTGTCTGGCCATATTTTAATGAAAGTTGAATGCTCTTTATGCAATCTCCGAGTTTGCTATAGTGGTGAAAATATTAGCTTAATTCAGTGGTACCCAAAGTCTGTCCTCAAGGGTTGGCATCCTGCAAGTTTTAATTCTCTCCCTGGTGGTAGTAGCAACCTTTTCAGCATATCAATGTTCTTCTTAGGCCATCTAATGAGCCATCATTTGATTTGGGTGCATTAAATCAGAGAGAGAACTAAAAGAGATTGAAAAAGAGATTGTACATCTCACCACAGGTTTTATCTGGTTAAGTAAAGGTTATTATTAAGAATTTCATTTTTTATTTTAGGTTTGACCTGCTGATTAGGATTTACTCATATTTTGTTTCTGTGTCTCGGAAACTAAAAAAAATAATAGTCATCTGTCTAAACTTTAGATAAATGTAACAGTTGATTGTAACTGTAAGTAATCATTCAAGGAAATTATAGGGATGAGAGTCTTGATGGAGGAAGTATATTCAGGCATCCTCATCTTATAATCAGAATTCGCACTGTTCTTCATTGTATTTTTTTTTATCTATTTCCTTGTCATTACCTGTTAGCATTTTAAAGGGATTTGGTTTTGGTTGAACATACTAGCTGCCACCTGTGCATAAACAGAATGAAGATCTTCTTTCTCTTTTTGAAGTTTTTCCAACATCATCTTTGGTCCCAAGCAGTCTCTGTAGATTTCTGAAGCCTTCAGATTCAAAGTCTTGTCTTTGGCAGGGTTCATCTTCCTTTAAAGTTCAAAGGAATAAAGACAGATGCTTAAGATTTCATGTTTATTGACAGAAATAGCACAGGAACTAGAAGATCTGGAGACAGGATCAGACGGTTACCTTTTCATGCCACACAGTGTGTAAGTCATTCATTCATTATCTTCAGTGCATGACAAGGGCGACTGTCCATTATGTGGCCTAAACATGTCTTCTTTTGTATAACCTAAGGTCTAAAAGGCAGGACGTCCAGCTGGGAGCCATTCAAGCCATACTGTTTTTTGATGGTTTCAAGGCAATGGGTGGCTTTCATCCTTTTTTGTGTAAGAAGGCTTGTGTTCAAACACAATATTCAGATAGTCTGTGTATAGATGTATATAATCTACTCTATCCCCTTTAATGGGTACACTGGGTTGGAATCCCTTTGCCTTCAGAGCTGCTCTAATTCTCCCTGGCATAGTCAACAAGGTGTTAGTTATTTTTAATATAAATGGACATGTAATTTGTCAATTTATCAAATTTACATCCTAATCTGTTTTACCTGAATTTTTTTTGTGTTACCCTGGAGTGCATTTTTCAAAATTAGTTGTGCTTATGGCAAAACTTAGACTTGCAAAAATTTGAAAGGTTTATGTATAAAAAAAGTTGGAAATCAGAGACAATAGAAAGACTTGTGGACAGTTACCTTTAGAATTACAAGTTCATTACTTGGCTCACTTATCTTGTGTCCAGTATCAAGAAAGGCATTGGTAATGTATCACTTCTGATCTGGAGAAATATTAGATTTTGTAAGGTTTGAAGTGAGATTGTTGATATTTTTAAAATTAATAAGGATGTATAATTTTATAATGTCAAAGAAGCTTCAAAACTATTGGCTATCCACCCTGATTGTCTTTTGTCTTAGATGTGTTGATGAAATGAAATCTTTAAGCATGAAAACAAACTAATCTTTTTGACAAATAAGACATATTAGCAGCCCCCATTTGTCTTTGAAAAATAAATCATTGAAGAAATAGAAGCGGATTCATCAGAGTATGTATAGTCTAGAATTGGTCTAATTTGTAGACAAAAATGACCCGAGTAAAAGCGAAAAAGAGACACATTAGTCCTTAGAAGTCGTAATGAGTGTATGTCACTTTAGAGGTTTGTATGTATCCATCCAACATGGGCATAGATCCAGGAGAAGAACAGAGAAGCCTATTGGAAGGTAGCACAGTATTAGAAAAATGGTTTTAAAACCTCAGAAGTCAGCAGAAAAACTTTTTTTCCTCTCCCTGTATTGCATTATGAGGTGAACATGTCTAGACAGTATTATAATTCATCAAGTCTGATTTTTTGCCCCCCCCCCCCCCTTTATTTGAAGCAGGATCTCAGAAATCATCTCTGCCAACTGTGCGTAGTTTTGATTTACACATGCTGATGCCGAGCAACACAACAAATGGCAGCTACAATACGTCAAATTCAGAACTGACTGAACAAGCTTAGAGAAGCTTACAGCAGAAAATCCCTGCAGTTCTTTGCATCATGCCCCCGAGGCAATAAAAGGTGCAATTTCTTTCTTTTACTAGACCTTTTCTTATATTTTGCAGGATCGAAAGTTTCTGAAAACTGCAGAAATCAGCTGCATGTCAGTGTGTGCATGGTTTCATTCATTTGCTGATACAGGCTGGGCATTTGTTTTCAAGTAAATATGTGGAAACTTTTCAACACAAAAGTTTCCACTGCTGGAAATCTTTTCTTGGCGACGCAAGGTGTTTTTTTGTTTTCTCACCCAGAAGGTTTCTTTCATTTTATTTGGATAGATGAGAAGATTTCATGCCTCTTTGTCTTGAAGTGCTGAGGGCATGAAAATAAATTTTTGTCTTTGGGATTTTTATCAAACAATCTTTTTTTTTTTTTTTTTTCAAAGTTTCTGACAAAGAGCTGAGTAATATATTGAATTCCAGTTGTCCTCACAATATCAGTGTGTTCATTACTGCAATGTAGGCGATTCATTAAGTGCAATATATGGTCAGATAAATATTATATCTGACCTCAAGGGAATTCATTTTCTGGCTGTTGACATTGTATTTGGAACATTGAATGGACTCTTACTGTTCTTAATGCCCACATCTGATAATAATAAATATATTTATTTCACTTTGCTACATGATTCCTAAAACGTATTCGGCACTCCTCAAAGGTTGTGTTAAATATCAAAACAATAAAAACCTCTACTGAGTGAATATGTATTCACATAATGCCTGTCTTCAATCAATCAATCAATCAATCAAATTTTATTTGTATATCACATTTCAGCAGCAAGGCATTTCAAGGTGCTTTACATAATTAAAGAAAAAAAAACAGCAGGTGACATTGAATAAGCAGTAAGAAAGAGATTTTGAAAAAAAGATTAAAACATACCGTCTTGTGTCGATAGCACATCAAATGTGTTCTGCTTAATCACAGGATTTTTGTCATAGGCAGATAAAAATTGTTTTAGTTTTGAAGTTTATAGCTTCTATTGGTTGAGTGAAGACTGGATATCGTTAGACTTTTTTAGAAGTTATTTATGTGTACCTCCAAATTGTAATCGCAGGTTTAGGATAGGTTTTGTTGCTCATTTCACATCATTTTATAGGAAAAACAACTACAGTAGCTCTTGGCTTGGTGTAAAAAAGCGTGAAATGTAAGAGAATGTTATTTTATCTATGCCAATATTTAGAAGAAAATGTTTTGCATTGCTGTAGTGTAGATAAAATAGTTTTTAACTTATGATGTCTTACATCATTACCTTTGTTGTTAGATTGTAAATTCATATGTGATTATTACATTAATGTGTGCGCATTCATGTTTGACAAAACCACTCTATACATTTAGGAGAAAATTTTGTTTTTGATTCCATGACAAAACTGCATTACTAAGATTGATGAAACATGTTGGATCCTATAGCATCTTGAACACAAATGGTTTTGGAAAATGAAATGCCTTTTATAAACAACCTTGCCTGAGATTGAATCAGCCAGCAGCCTGTGGAGGAAATGGGAAGAGGGGAGGGAAGGAGAGATGTGTAAAGAAAAGATAAGAGGAGGTGAGGAGTGTGTAAGGAGCAAGAGAGAAAATAGGAACTCTATGATCAAGTGAGAATGTGACAAGAGGAGCCAGCCACTCCATCATATTTGTATCTGTATATATGGGCCAGGGAACAAGAGTTATGAATGACTGAGTGGTCAGGCAGGGCAAATTAGCAAGGATTCACTGGAATGTGCAGCATTTAAAATGAAAGCTCAAGATGGATGATAAAAAGACAAACTTATGTTCAAGTTGACCATATGAAATTAAGAGAAAATGTTGAAAGTTTCTCTTTGGCAAGAAAAAGAGATACATGAGATGGTGGAAAAGATATATGAGCTTCCTTTGTATATCGTGGAAAATGGATTTAATCAACAGATACAGAGGTAAGTCTTTATTGCATAGCAATTGGCCTTTGTGAGAATATCCTGTAACTGATTTCAGTCCATTGACTTCTTCCCCTTGCAGTAAGAAGAATCTGATTTCATAAGAAAATATTGATTAAATATTGGGTTAACAAAAAATAAGAGTAGTGGTGCAGTAAATTTTAACAACAGTCAGTCTCCAATATCAAATATGTGTATCTAAAAAAAAATACCCACAATGTTGCTTTGATTGAAACATTATAGGTTTATTCTATGGCCTGATAAATGTTGTGTAATGTTAGAAGTTGAAGCTAAACCAATCAGAGGAACATTGTAACTGTACATATTGCAATGTATGTAGATCATGATAACAGAAATTAGAAAAAAAAATCTTGAATTAAATTATTATTGTTGCAATAGTCAAAGTTATATTGTTGTTGCATGGTTTGAGTTTGTGCAGCAGGAGTAAATAAACTAGATAGCTATGGCCCAGACTGCAAATCTAAGGTGAATATAGCACTGGTGCTGAAAAGATCAGTGAAATTGATATTTTGTGACTCTAAATGTGTTTTTCTTCTCTGTAGATGAAAAGTGATCATTGAAAGTGCTTCTGAATGTCAGCATCCTGATAAACACATATCACACAGCTAGCATTATAACTTTTTGTCATAGGAATATACTTGTTTTGAACATGAAAGATAAACTGAGGAACATAGAAATAGCTGACAACAACAGCAAAACAAGAAAGTGTCTCTATAAAGGTTTTAGTGAAGCAGGGGATGAAAGAGTTTAAAAATGTGCCTCTTCTCTCTCCAGGAGTCCTTCAGTTTCTTCCTGAGGTGAAAGATAGAGACAGAAAGCTTTATTATTGTACTAGTTCCCCAACTTGTACACTAACTGCTTTGACTGTTGTGTGGTTTTTGCTTCTTCATGCCATTTGAAGTTTTTCCCTGGGTAGCGTCTAATAACCCTCTGCCCTTATCTTTCAACAGCTATTTTTTCTTGTTTGTTTGGAAGCTTTCAGTTGCCTTGAAATGATTCACAAGATTCATGAAGTTATTGTAATTTGTTGTGTATTGAGCCAATACAAAGGGGGTGGGGGGAGCTGGACTTAGTTTATAAAGACTCAAATCTCAATATCAGCCTGCTTGAACGTGTGAATTTCTGTGAAATAGTCTACATGCTCTACATTTTGAGCAGAGGATTCTCTGCAGAGGTTAAAAGCTTGTGGTTTTCATCTCATTGAGCAGCAGTGAAACAGTATACACTTTTAAGAATTCGAATTGGCATAATAGTGAACTTAATGATCTGAGCTTTTAATTAAACTTCATATTCCAACTACCGTAGGCTATTCCTCCTCGGCATTCTCTTTGTCTTCCTTCGTCTCCTTTCATCACATTCTCATTCTTTTTACAGCTCCTCTTTTTCCTATTCCATCCCACTAGAGAGGATGTCATTGAGATAGATGTGTGCTCAAGATTGGTCAGGGAAAAACCTTGGTGCTTAAAATGCACCAGTTTTGAACAAATTGACTGAGCGTATTTTATTGTATTTATGAGGTCCGAAGTTACAGTCTGCACTGTACTCAGAAGGATTACTGCGTTGGGACATAATTGTTGAACTACATCAGTTAAATGGTTAATTCAAGAGGAAAAATGTGTTTTCTTGTCTTTTTTCCCCTTTTTTTCGCCCTCTGTTTTTTGCTTGAAGGATCAGGAGTAGAAGTAGACATGTAGGTGTAATGATTTAGTTCTAGAAACGGGATGCAAATTCCCTGATTGTTCTTGTGGTGCTCATGAGGCACACGAAGCAATCGCTCAGCTATAACAAATGTGTGACCTGATTTTTTATTTTTACTTATTTATTTTTTTGTGGTTTGTAACCAGGATGTGGAGATCATTCCTGCATCCTTTTGAGTGGAGCAGAATTTTGTGAAATTTTCCAGGACTGGATTATACACGATAGCACAAAAAGTCATGCATAAAGTTGAAGATTTCAAAAAGAAGGAAATACAATTACTGTGGTGTAACTTTTAAGTACATCACTGCTCCAATGAGCCATGGTATAGATATGGATCTGGACTGTGTTGCAATCCATCTTCATGGCTCATAAAAAATTCTGAGCACCCTGCCTGTTACTCAGGTGCTACGTTGGAGGGTCTAACCCCATTGGAATGAACCCCTGTCGTTGTGAAATGAATATTTGCGCTTTCCCCAAGTGTTGCAGCAGTTGCAATACAAATCACATCTCTGCTGTGTTATTGCGGTGGAAGCTGAAGGCACCAGGGAGAATGTGCAACGGTCGGTATGGATTCGTGGATATTGCCTGTTCAGTGAGGAATAGACGGCTTATTAGACATAAGTGCTCTGTCTTGTATTATGACGCACACACTTAACCAGTCAAATGTTGTGTGATGTATTTTTTAAAATTGCTTCTGTAATCATTTCAGTGGAGGTCAATCATGCAGCCTATCAGGCATTTAAAACATGATTATGCAGCACAATCATCATTGCAGCATATGCCGACATGTTCATTAGACTAGGCATCAAAGTCATAAGAACATCTTTGTAGATTAAAATTTCTGAATCAGAAATTGATGTGACAAATCTCTCATAGTGACAAGATATTACAGAAAATATAAGTGCATAGTGCTGTGTTTCTTCACACGACTGAAGAAAATTCCAGACAGAGATGAAACTATTTTAAAAATTTAAAGACAACCATCTAAAGATAACACTTTTACTTTAATTTGCTGATATGTACGCTAGGTACAAGTAGTTCTTCAGATGCCATCAATCAGTACATCTTACTGACACTTTGCAGGCAAGACATCATCTTTAAAGTACAAAAATATCAGACAGACCTAACTAGAAGCAAAGGACAGCATTATGCACATCATTTCCAGAGTGTAAACACATCAGCTTGGCATGTCAGGTTATTTAAAATATTTTTTTATATTTATTTTTTATACCAAAGTTGCAACCATCTTTCCACACACAGTGTTGTTTCCATGCAGTCTGTGCAACGCAGCTAGCTGGAGTGCAGCACAAAGACCTGGGTGTAATTTACATAAATTACCAGTAAATATCAATTGTTGTTTTTATATGATTTTACAATTTCAATGCTGTAAAAGCATATGAGAACTGTGAAAATGTTACTATCTCCCAAAAGCACCTTATATACAATCCATGAACCTGAAAATAGAATATTTTCCATATGTTCTTTTCACTTCTGGAAATGGTAGAAACATCCAGGCAGAGCTGCATACAAACACACCTTGATTCTCATAACTGTAGCAGTCAGGACTTTTCCAGCAAACACAGCAAGGAGTTGATTGGGCTGCTTCACTGTGATGTTCAAGCTTCTTGTGCTCCTTCATAAGCAACGCTAAAAAGGGACTGAGTTATTTTGTACCCTCTTATCACGTCCATAATGTTCAATATATCCGCAGACATAAAATCACTGTTTGACAGTTTGCGACAAAATGTCCATTCGTCCTAAAAACTGAACATGTTGTACAATTTTTTTTGTTAACTTTTATTTCCTGTGTTTAAATGTGGCACATGTTTAAAACTGAATCTGTTCTCTGTAGAGCAGCAGTTATTATTGAGACAAACCTTCAAACATAAAGCTTTGTGTAATATTGCTTTTATAAGAGGAGAACTTTTTTCTTGGAAAGGAAAGGGAAAGAGAAAACCAAGAATAAAATCAATATGTAGTACACCAAGTGAACGCACAAAGCAGTCTGAATGAAGATTAGTAGCTAAGGTTGATGGACTGAAAGAAAAAAAAAATATACACCTTACTTTTGTATTTATGAAATGGGTCGATTGAATTCATCATCAATGAAGAACACAAATGTACTGTACATTTATTATGTAGCTACATAATAATTTGGCATTGTTAGCTTTGTGTTTAGATTTTCTGATATTTTCAGTTACATCCCTGATATATAATTATATTAATAAAAAGGTTACAACCTTTTTTGAGTGGCCTTGAATTTAAACTGAAACATTAATTTTAGTCTGTATTCTGACTTTACTTTTCTTTATTTTGTCATTGCAATCTAATGCTGTTTGTTTGTTTTATGTTTTTATCATGCCAATCATCTTTAATTGCCTTGTTGCTTAACTGTTCTATGCAAAGTTACCTGGAATAAAATGGACTCTGTTCATTTGCTTGCTCATTTTGTCATTATTTAGCTAAACAAATCTGACTATCTTCCATCCATCTGTTTGTTTTTACAGTATGAATTCAAGGTGAAAAACATCAAGAAGAAGAAAGTTCACATCGTTGTGTCAACAGATGGAGTCAAGGTTACCTTGAGAAAAAAGAAAAAAGTAAGTGATTCCATTTTCATCCCTCTCTTTTGTTTTGCCTTTGGCCCATTAAAAGCAAGGAATAATTAAATTAACATCTGCATGGATCTGTGAATGTTGCTCTGTTTTTTTGTTGGGTTATATTAACATTAAGTGGTGAACTTTCAAATTCCAAAAATTCAGAACTTCAGCAACACCACTACTGTATATATTTGAAGACCACTTCTTGTCTTTACCCTGCCTAACCCCACCCCCATATAAGCATTTTATTTATCTGCAAGATTTTTTTTATCTTGAACCCTTCAGTTGAAATATAATCCTTGTGATTATAACTTCAAATTGAGTAGTAGCTATTAATGTATAATTTAGGAATTTGTCTTGTTTTAATTTAATTAATTATGCAAATTATTTATGCAAATTTGATTACAACAAAATACAGAAAAAATTATTTGGGCTGATTAGATGTCTGCATGTGTCTGACAATTAATACTTGCAGGCATCTAATCAGTCAAGCATGGGGCATAAATGGGTAAATAGCAGGCCTACAACCTGTCTATAACAACAGAGAGCATAGAAAACAAGTGAGCAAAATTTATTTAATATTTTTAATCCACCGGCAGCCCTGAGTCGGACTCTGCAGCTTCTAATGTCTGCCTTTTCTGATATTTGTTACAAAAACATAACTTCAAGCACGTCTATTCTTAGACATTTAAAAACTTTTTAAAATGTGTATTACCCATATGATTAAGTATTAAATCACACTATTTATTACAAATTTTAGCACATACAGGGACAGAAACAGACTGAGCAGATGTCCTGATTGAATTAAGGACTTATCCTTTATTCAATCCCACAAATCAGTGGGTAAAGCTGAGGAAGTATGTCTGAACAAGGTTGTCTAGCGATTTGTATAGACTGTTTCTGTCTAAAGCAGTGGTTCTTAACCTGGGTTCGATCGAACCCCAGGGGTTCGATGAGTTGGTCTCAGGGGTTCGGCGGAGCTTCTGCACTTTCACACTTGTGTAAAGTCGTGATGACGCCCCGCTTTGCCATCACTTGCTGCATAGGATCACGTTACATTGCTTAGCCAATCAGAGCTGCGGAGGAGCACTGATTGAAGGAGCTCCACTCTCAGAATGGATTTTAACTTGTGTCTTTAATTACTTCAGCAAAACTCACCGTTTTTACCAAATTCTGTAGCTTTCGATGTACTTCTAAATCTGCTCCTTAGTTGCATCTTTTTGGGCTTGCTACTGCCTCTAGTGGCGTGGGGGTGATAACACATCTAATATGATTACATTACTATATCAGCTGTGCTGCCGTTTCTGAGGAGCAGCATTTTCTGAATTCTTTTTATTATAGACTGAATGATTAATGCTTTGTTTAAGCTCTTCGTTGAAACAAGTGAAAGAGCGGAAATGAAAGGAGCTGAAGGAGTTCAGAGATGCCAATAAACCTAAAGGAAACAGGAGTGGTTTCATCACTTGCAGAGTAACTGGTGCTTATTGTCATTTTATGAGTTGGAACAATTGCTTCCAGCACAGCAAACAACGTTTACAGTGTTTGGATAAAATCATAAAAATTATGAAAATTATAATTTTAATACTCAATTAATTTTCAGGGTTTTTTTAAAATGTCAAAAAAAAATCTGGTAAAAAGATCTCATAGGTATTAAAAGAAACATAATTACAAGCAAAATGTGGGGAAAAAAAGCTAATTAAAGCCATTAATAGATGATTTACCGTAAGCTGCTCCCTTGGCTTCTAAAATCTGAAATGTCACATTCCAGCCAGTGAGCTATTTACATCTCAGAGGATGGCAGGAGCACTGACGGGTTGTGGATGAGAGCTATTGAATGACTCAAGTCAACAAAGCCCTCTGTGGAGACAGAAATCAATATGAATAATTCCTGTGTCCCTGTGGGTTGACATTTTGATTGTGACCTTAAACTGAAAGGTGGATTTAATCAAATGCGCAAATAACCAAAAAATAATAATGAAAAGCACACATCGACTCTTCTTAAATATATTTCATTATTTACACTGGTTTTCTTCTATCGCATGTAATTAGGGGTGTGTCTTTGCATTTGTTCCCGCGACTCATGCTACCCTTATTTTTATTTTTTTCAAATTTACCAAGCATAAACTACTTTATTTTGTAAGCATTGTGTACTTGTGAAACTAAAGAACAATGATAAAAGTTTTTAAAAATGAAATGTATCACCATTGCAAACACAAAAGCACATGGCCGTCCATCTACTCTCCTGGCCTTTTTATTCACCTCCTGGCTTCTTTCTGTATCCAGAAAAATGCACACTGTCATTTAAAAATGTCATTTTACAAGAGTGTGCTACCTTATGTTGTCCCTCCTGAATACATTCACATTGTGAATTGTACATTGTGGTTGTACTGTGATAAAATGTGAAAAAGGTTTTAGAATTGGGCCTAAATGAAGCTTCTGGTTTGCTTGCAGAAGAAAGAGTGGACCTGGGATGAGAGCAAGTTGATTGTAATGCAGGATCCAATTTACAGGTAAGATTAGCTGAGTGTCTGCTAACATAACGTTAAATTAAGCTCATCTAATAAGTGGAGTTTTTAAAAGCTTTTTCAAACAGCGGCAGTTCTTTTGTTTTCTTTTCCCAACTGAATTTTATCTGAACTTGATTAAACATTCTGTGCTGGTTCAAACATGTAGAAGTTTTCCCACACCTGCCCTTTGACATTATGGAGAAACAAAGCTATTGTAGCTCCTTGATGTTCACTTTTACTGATCTCTTGGAACATTGTTTTGTTTTATTCAAGCACTGGAGATTGTGGAGGAGATTGTATGCAACGCAATGCATTTTGTGGGTGTGTGTTTTGGCTCAGGCACTGAAAAATACCAGATCACTACAACATATAGAAATTAAAAAAAATACAAATATGAAAAAAATTGAGAATGTGTTTAGCAAGCTCCAATTTGTTATGGATAAATGTACTAAAACCTTTCATCTGGTGGAACTCATTGACTGAAAATTGTAGCTTTTTTATTTATATTAAATTTTTCACAATGTTTCAACTCTGCATTTCCTTTCTTTTGACTTATTTTCTCACTTCCAATTTTTTTTTTGCATGCGTTCTGCAATTTATTGAATCTGGGGTAAAGTCATATTTTGTCAGTCATTTGACAGAAAACAGTTAGCCTTTCTCAGATGCCATGTGTCTCACTTTTGCACAACACCAACATTATCTGCAAGCTGAATATGAAATGAATGTTTGATAGAAAATGTTAAAGCCTGTGAAGGTGTTAAAGTTGTATTAACAATGCAGCCCATGGCAGAGTTCAGACAGATCGAGAGATAGATGAGCAGGTACACTTAGTGGAAATATGTCATGAGAACTTAATTACAAGTGTGTTTATGTAGTAGGAGGGCATATCCATTAGCCTGACATGCCTGCAGGCTGTCCTCATAACTCAAGGCTATGGCTGTAGCCATGATCTGGAGTTAATTCAATTCATTTGCTGAAGGGGTGTTGACCTTTAAATCAGCTCTCTGTTGTCCGTCAATACACACAAGCATAAAGTTTCACCGCCCAAAGACGCAGTTTATGATGGATATATGCTTATATATATAAATGACTGATGGGTGTTTTAGCATGTGCAACTCAAAGACGTTGTGATCTTTCTAGGTTTGATGGAAGGACGGAAGTGTACAATTAAAGCAGTAAATATCATTTATATTCCATTGAGAGCAAAGAATAAAGTTGAAACCTGTTTGTGCCACACTTTAAATTCTGCATTCGCGCACACTGACACACCCCTCCCAGCCGGTACAGCTCTGAAGCGCATCCGGGAGCCTGTTGGGGGTTGGGGCTTTTGGAAATGATTCTGTCAGAAAGATGGATTCAGCCCTGCTGTCTGAGTAAGCATCTCTGAGCTTGGGAGTTTTGTTTGGTTGGAGACGCTGTGACTTGCGCCACACATCTTTCTTTGATTTTTTTCCCCCCTCTTTTGCTATTACAGTAACAAAGTTCTCTAAAAAGAGGGTGGAGAAGTGCAGGGACAGAGAGAGTGAGGCAGCGTGTGATGGGTATGCCATATCCATCAGTCACTGTTTCTTGTTAAAGTGAGTCTGACATGTCTTGATCTGTTTGAGTAAGTTACAGGATGATTGTCTCCACTATTCTCTTATTCTTTCAATATGGACCTTTAAAGTCATTCTTTAGTTGCTTGAAGACATTTACATATTTCCAAGGGCTGACATGAGTTGGATTGTCTTTAGTTTGTCCAAGTTTTAAAATTCTCTACAATGGAGTTTAATAACAACGGTCTTGATGGATGAAGACCATCAAGACCGTTGTCTTGATGGTCTTCATCAAGACCAATTCAATAGCCTGAATTGTCGGCTATTGCATACATTTTTGTAACTGCAATTCCATGACAGGTTCATGATGACTTTGACCTTTTCCTGTCAAATTTCTATCTTCACTTTAACCAGTTTGATTCATTTATTGCATATTAGCTTTCCTTTTTTTGCATATTGGATAAAGCAAAATGTTGATGGGGGAATATTAGTCTTTTATTTATTAGTCTGTTAATATAACTATATGTCAAGGTTGAACATTACGTATAGCCTACATATTTTTTTTAAAGGATTATAAAAATCATAATCAACAAATCGGTGTAGAAAATATTAACTATAGCAGCGACAGCATGACAACAGACAACAGAACAACAAAAAATATTTTGTGTCCAGTCTTTTTCAAAAAGTGCTGATCTTTGAAAATGTGACACAATTTACCCTAGCTGCAATTTACTTAAGCAAATGGCGGATTATCTTCTAGAAGCCTTAATACCGTTAAATGTATCTACGTAATAAACACATCAATCCCAATGTGCTATTTACTCAGCAGTGCAATTTCAGGAGCAGATCTTTTTTTGCATTTAGGTTGAGAATTGGCAGATGTACCAACTCTTAATACAGGGTGTCCAAAGTTGGTCCTAACCTGCTTGTAACCTGCATGTTTTAGTTCCTTTCCTGCTTCAACGCCCTAGTAGTAACCACCTCCTTAGCATGTCAATGTTATGCAGAGGACTGCTAATGACCCGTCATCTGATTCAGCTGAGTTGCACCAAGAAGAAAACTAAAACACGCAAGGACGACTGACGTTGGACACCCTTGTTTTCATGTGTACAAGTTAACCAATGAAACAACCTTTTTCAACCTTGGATTAATTCAGACTGTTGTGTAAGTATTGCATTTTCTGTGTGTGATATTGAGTGGTGTGTTTCAGAGCTTAATTTCAAATGCTAACCCCTCATTGTAAAAGGGAGATATGGCCATATAAAGGCTGTGAATTAATTAGAAGGCTTCATAGGGTCATTTTATAAAACATTGTGTAAATTAAAACTGTTGGCTCAAAGTATGAATGTTTCAAAAGGCTAATCTGATAAATATTTATTTGTCTTTATTTTTATGAATGTGAGGGGAAAATGCATTTCAAAGACCCTGGATGGTTTTAAACGTCCCTGTGAGGATTGTTGTTTTTTCCAGTTGCTGACGAGCTGGACTCTTTAAATCTGAATTATTTGTGAGGGTTTCCTAAATGCTTAGCATATTTCTTTTTCTAAATTCCTTTTCATGTTCAGCCATATTTTAGTCTAAACTGAAAGCTGCCTGACACTGAATCCATCACTTAATATGAAAAAAAAAAAAAAAAAAAAAGCTTGCTGGTATGTGGGTGGCAATATCATCACGTTCAGTAAGATCTATTGTTCAGTTTAAGCCCTGCCAACACCGATAGATTTAGTCTGATAATTGACTGGTAATGGCTGAAGTGTTTACTGTTATTATTCCAATTCTTGAAAAAATACAAAAATGTTATTTAAAACCTAGAGTCAGAAGCAGTTTTTTGTCCATCATCCTGGCATCAAATATCAGATAACTGGAGGAGTCGTAGAAACTATATTAGGATTTCAAAGTAAAACATCAGGAAGAGCTACTGTGGAGATTTCTTTTTAAAAGGTAGCTTTATATTCTGGTTGATGTGCACTCTGAAACTACTGTGGACAGTTGGTTTTCTAACAGATAGGCTGCCATGTTAAATAAGTGAAATAAATAATGCTAGATGATGATTTTGGGAACATGGAAATGGTATTGAGGTCACATGAGTTTCCTCTTCTAGAAGTGACTAAAGCTCTCTTTTTAGATTTGTAGCATTCATCATTGCTTATGTAATACGATATAATACAATGATCTTTTTCACTGGCTTTGTCCATTGTCTGCTTTGTGCTGCACTCTAAACCAGCATGTTAGATAGTTTTGCCTGTCAGTCACATAAAAACGGCTGTTTAATCAGAGCACTTTCATATCATCCTATGCTGTACTGGCTGTCGTATTTAATTTCTTTTTTCTTTTTTATTCTTAATGAAATCTTTTAAATTAAATAATAAAACCCTTCAAGCTAAAACAATGCATTTATGGAGAAAGGTTGCAGTTAATCTAAAATGTGTTTATTAATCTTATGTTATATTTTAATCATTTAAGTTAAAAGCAAAACCAAACCATGAGTATGAAGGCACAGCATGTGCATAAAGTTTGTTTAATGTCGTGTCACATCATGACCAGATTTAAATGTGAAAAATGCCTTTTTCTTTGTCAGAAGTGATGTTTGCTCTTGAGCTCTACCATGACATTTTAGCTCAATCTTTCTCTTGAAGTTAAATCACAAGCAAAGACCCTAATTGAGAAAAGTGAGACCTTCGGTGTTTGGTGACGTTATGTATTGGTTTCACACAATTCGTTTGCACATTGTTTTCAGCTGAATGCTTGATGTGATTTTCTGAAATTAGACATGAAACCTGTTGCAGACGAGCTGTAATTTGTATTAAAGAAGAGATTCAGCATGAGAGAATAGATGTGTCCTTGACTTCTTAGCTACACATATCATCTGTTTGTCTTGATTTACTTCAAGTGAAGGAGTTAAATAATGTTGTTGTTTTTTTTTCATGAGCTATGCTAAGATGGAGCAGGAGATGAAACGATAGATTTGACTCCTTTTTCCACAGTGTAGATGTTGCTCCCAACCATTGTGGCAAAGAATTAAGTAGTCAAAAACAAAAGCCTGCACTGGTGACATCCCCAACATCCCATTTACCCAAGTCCTGTCGTGTCCAGAATATTTATGTATTTGACGCAACTATCATATTACAGCAATATATAAAAACAAGTTAGTTGTTTTTTACAGTGTTTTTACATATTTTCCCTCGAGGTATCAACAAATGTGGAGGGCATGGCAAAAGACAAACAAAAACCCTGAAGCGATTCGAACAAAAGGACTGGATATAAAATGTTTATGGCTATCTTATTTTTTTTCTGTTGGGTATGAGACCAAGGTTCAGCGATGTCAGATTTTTAACTGTCTTGACTGTTTATTTTTGTATAAAGCGCCCCACTCTATCAACTATCACTTGTAATCACTATAAATCCTAGATATATAACATTTAAGAACAGAATTAGGAAGTGACTGTTTTGGGTGGAAAGTAAAAACCGGGGAAAGGTTGGACGTTTTTTGTTCTGTTATGTCTGTGTACATGTCAGTCCTGGTTGTAACTTCGCTGGGCTTCAGCTGTGGTAATTGCTGTCAGCCTCCATGAAGCCGCCCGCCCTCGCCGCCTGTGAACAGTCTGTCCTAAAACTGCTCAGCTCTGCCCCTTCCTTCTTACTTCAAACCTTCCAGAGAGAAATTCACACCCAGCCAATTAGAGTCAAACTTCTGTTTGTGTGTAAGTCAGAAACTCCCTGATTATCTGATATTTGAAACATGTTCTGATGTGAAGTATGCACACACACACACAAGCACATTTCGCTTTGATATTTGAACTCATCACACACAAATGCACACCATGAAGATTTTCCCAACACAGTATTATCTAATACAGTCTCTGTCTTAGCTGAAGCTCAGCCTTTTGTACTTTTAGATCACAGCCTAATCGGGCTACATTTGATGAAATCTTTTAGCGTATTAACTGCAGTGAAGTAAAACTCTGGGGGAGGGGGGGAAGAGCAAGCGATTTCCACTGAACTGAAACACCCTTCAATGATACCATCTGATAGCTCTATTCCCTTAATACACACAGAAACAATCAAGCAGGTTTTGTATCCACAATTTTAGTGTAATGGAAATCAGGAGCAATATATGCATATAAATGTTTTTTTTCCTTCTGATAGATTTATACACCATGAAAAAGTCTAAAAGGTCTATGTATTAATTTGAGTAGTGCAAATATTTCTTAAAGTAGTCCCTTTAAATGAATCAGTAAGATATGAACTCAAGACCAAAAGTTGCTTTCTCTTAGCTTCTTTAAACTTTTTCAACAAACTTACAGAGGTTAGATGAATGACAAACACACCAACATTTCAATATAACTGATATTTCTGTGTGAGTTTGTTGAAGCACAGTGCAGGAAGAAGTAGACTTTCAGGCACATTAGGTAATATTGGTAAGTGGGTTGAATTAAAGTTAATATCAGTTATTTCTTCCTTTATTTGAACATAAACTAGACAATTTTATTCATAATGGACTAATTTCATAGCCTTTGTGCTTTCTTGTTTAGATTGAGAGTGGTAGAAAAAAAGCATGACATGAAAGTACTCATCCAAAATACAATGTAATGGAGGCTCAACAAAAACAATGATCACAAAGAAAAAATAGAGCTTTTATTACACAATAAAAAACAGTGATAATTAATACTGTGACATTTTAGAGTTGGCATCTGCTTTTGTTTGCCTGACAGAGATAAATGTAATGTTACCTAAATGTCCAACATGTTAGCAAATAGGGCTGCAACTAACCGATATTTTAGTAATTGTTTATTCTGTCAGCTATTCTGATGAGCAATCAGAATTACTCATCATATCTAAAATGTGCTTTTTAATCTTTTAAAAAAGCACATTGTTCAGATTTTTTTTTACCACTTAAGCCTTTTTATAGAACATAAGGAATGCAAATAAACAAACATTTCAATTCCTTTTTAAGTATAAAATTTCCTTAACTAAGATGCAATCTGTTCCTTCATGTACACTACGTCCTTTGTAGCAAAGCGTGCATCTACAAATAAAAGATTACTTCTAATATCAACATGTAAGAAGCTCAGCCCTTTCTGCTTGACCTAATATCAGTACACTGTAACTACCTGATTAATATCTGGAAAGCAAAAGGTGGTAAAATATTTATTTTTTTCTAAATTTGTTCTAGGTCAGTGTTTCTCAACTCTGGTCCTCACCGCTCCCCTGTTCTGCATTTTTTAGATGTGCCTCTATTCCACAACAGCTGATTCAAATGATTGCATGACCATCAAGTTTTGCAGAAGCCTGTTAATGACCCAGAGATACAATTCAGGTGTGTGGCAGAAGGGAATTACCTAAGACATGCAGGACAAGGGGACAGTGAGGACCAGTGATGAGAAACACTGTTCTAGGTGAAGCTGTACTACATTTTTTGTTGTTGTTTTTTGCATAATTACAAAATGTTATATATTTTTGATCTTACTTACTGGTTCAAACCATCTCTCCCATTAGTCATAATGGGTAACAATCATTCCCCTGACTACAGAGCCTCTCTGCCGTACAGCCAGCCAAAGATTTAAAGTATAGAAGCACTTGCGTATTTCTTCCACAAGACTCCAATTTTTGTAGTTCACAGCAGCAGCTCTCAATTCAATGTAAATGACAACGGAGAGTTTTCAAAGAGTGTTTCCTTCCTCTGTGCCCACTGATTGCTCTCTGTTGCCTCTGGGCACTCTGTCTGCATTCACGTGTGAGAGTTTGGATGACCTTGGTTCGTGAGTCTGTATTAGCAACAGCATCACATTCTCCTGAGTGAAACTGGGTGCGGCAGCTGAATAGCATTTGTGTTTGGAGCCAACTTGGACACTAATCAGCAAGAATGTGTTTCGGTTGCTTGTCTTTAGAAGGAAGGGTGCTGGGTGAAGGACGCTGGTTTCTGGTTTGTTTTCATCAGTTGAAATGAAAATTCAACACACAACATCAATCTTTTGCCAATTAAAGAAAATGTTCAGTCTTAATGGAAAGGTCACAACTGAAAAGGCTTGATAAGTAATGGAGGGTGTAATGTAAAAACAAAAAAGTTTCTAGTACTTTGTGCAGTGTCCATATATATATATACATATATATATATATATATATATATATATATATATATATATATATGCCTATATATATGTTAAATTGATTTGTGCTGTCTTTGAATTTTCACACCACACCTTCAGTGTTTGTCAAATTACTGAAACTCAATCAATTACTTTTAATGTCTAAATAGCCTGCGTAACAACATTAAAGATTGTTGCTCAGTTTGTATTAAAGACAGATGAATAAATGACAAACAAGCACACATACAAGTAGTTATTGCACCATTTTCTTAGTTAAAATTAAAAATGTAATGTTTTGGCAGTGTTCAGTGTGGACTGATGTAATAAAGGTACAAAATATTTAGAAACTGTTATTTAAATAATCTTTAGGGTAATTCATTTCAAATTTGGCAAATATGTTTTAAGATTTGAAGTAGAGCTGATTTAACTTGCAAGACAAATATTTTTTTCTTAAAAAACACAGTCCCTCTCTTTGCTTAATTATTTTTCTTTTAGGATTATGAACAAAAAACCTTAAAATATATATTTTTTTAAATTGTGAAATGGACAAAAAATTCTTGAAATTAAATTTGAATGTTTTTGAAACTAATCTGAAAAATTATATATTTTGAAATGGAAAACATGCTTGAACTCATTTTTTACACTTCATATTTATTTTTTCTGATGGTGTTGATTGAAACAATAATATATGACGTAAGAACATAAAAAAATAGTAATATTAAAGTGTTTGGTTTCAGAATGTGAAATTGACTCTAGAACTTGAGACTAGAAGTTTGGCTTCTGATGTGAGATTGTGTTTTTGCAATACCAAACGCCGGGCAACTGATGTAAGATTGAAAGCTGGAGGGAATAAAGCTTAGATTAGCTGAGAGAAGTCAAGCAGAGCTGAATGCAGAGATGTGGAAGCCCAACTCACCAGGAGAATAGGCTGATGGTATCATACTTGTTTCAGGCAGGAAAAACAAAGGGAGGGAATCCAGGCTAGGATGGAAAGCTCTGCAACATCTGAGCAACCTGTAAAATGTATTCGGGGCTGGAGACTACAAAGAGTTGAATTCAGTATTACAAACCCTTGTTTTATTTTGTTTTTATTTATTTATTTATTCGATTTTAGGTTTAATTCAGATTCAGTATTGAGCAGCTTTGCTTCTCTAATCAAAAATACAAAGGCAATTCAGAGAATTCCAGGTCTATTTCAGTTAATTAGAATGCCATTAAAAAGTGAATTCATTTCAGTAATGCTGAAACTTAAAAAGCACTACTGAGCACAAAGGAAAAAGTTGGAAGGTTTTTTTTCCTCGAAAAAAAAACCTGGATTTTTCTCACACTGAGATTTTTCAAGCATTAATTTCTATTCACATTGATGTTTATGGCTGAATGCTAATTTAAAATAATTATATTACATAAGAGAAGTCATTAAAAATATTTTAATACTAAAACATAATTGCTAAAGAAGCTGACTGCTCTCTGCTGTATCCAACCGTAATAGTAGAAAATTGTGTGGAAAGAAAGTTGTTGAACAACAAAACAAAAAAAAGGTGCATCAGCAACACGGATGAGTTTTGCTGCAACCTCAAGAGGATTTCAGACCAAATCCTGGGCCGGAAATGTAATGAAACATTAAATGTATTTTACTTGAGCTAAATGGTTGAATGACTGAGTTGTTGCTTGGTTGTCCAAAGTCTGCTTTTCAGAAATATATATTTACCTTTCATTCTAGAATGTTGACCCCAGAAATTGGTGGGAAAATGATAAATACCAAAACCAATAATGCAGATGAACTAAAGCTTACTTTAGTCCTTCTACAACTTTGGATTCCTTAACCACTCTGCAAAGCCCTGGGCTGATCATCTCCATGTAATGCTGTGGATGCAGTAATTCATGCAGAAGGAGCCTTAACCAAGTATCTACTGTGAATACTGAACACTACATGGGGAGACTTTTTACTGGGCTAACATTGCTGTATTTATTTTTGCTTCATCTTATGTATGACTCAAATGTGTGCTGTTTTATTAGTCTTTTAAAATTATTAGTCTTTCCCTTATAAAGATGGGGGAAAATTTATATATATTGTTTGACCTGTTATATTTACTGCAGGGTTAAGTGCTCCTAATTTTATTTAAAAAAATTAATCACTGACATCCCCAGTAAGAAAGGAGAGCTCACAAATTGAAAGAGGAGATCTAAAATGTTGTGAAGGAGTTTGCTTAAGTTCTCCCTTAGCTCGGGAAGATGAGAGAGCAATGATGATGAGAAATCTAAACTGTGCTGCAGTTTGACGTCACCAAGATATTTTCACAGCAATGTGTATTTGCAGTGCAACTATCTAATGGTTCTTTCTGTTCTAAACTCATTAGGTTTTGAAATTATTTAGAGTAAATACCCATCATAACCAAGGTATGTACTTCATATTGGAGATTTTGGTCCGGAGATTAATAATAAAAGCTGATATTACCATAAAAACACCCCGATACTCATGTTTTCACATTCGGAGAAGGTTTTTGCATGTTTTTGTCATGTTCTTCTCAGATCCTGGTAGAGCTTGGAGTTGTTACTGGAGCACACTCTGCAGGAATGTCAACAGATTTATCCGCTTCTCTCCCTGTGATCTTATGTATAAGCTCCACATCAGCTTTGTTTCTCTTATTCATGCCTTGTTGCTTCTTCTGTTTGTTTGCCCGTGTTCAACTGATGTTTTATAAGATTAGTTTTTTTCCTTTCTGCCTTTCATTTCTCTGCTATTCTGAAAAAAAGACAGTTGCAGCATTCTGTTTCATCAGTCCTATTTTGGTGGATTAAAACTCCTGCCACGCATTTGATCTGGTGACCTTCAGAGAACTTGTCGATTCTTAAATTCTGTGGTGCACATGATCTCTAGTCGGTCAGTTTTGTATGACTTATGATTGGCAGGTTGTATGTTGAAAATTCCTTTCTAGGAAATGCATTAAAATTGAAATCTCCAAGAACATCAAGCAGGATGTTCTTGGGTGAACCTTTTGAGTTCAGTAAACAAATAAGATTAAGATTCAAACTATATGCTTGATGCACGAATGAGAATTATACCATAATCACTGTATGCACCATATGTATTTTGGATTCAGAATTTCTCCTTCTATAAAAATAAGCCAGCACCGCTTGTTTTGTTTTCTTTTGTTTTCTTTCTTTGAAAATAAAACAATGTTTCATAATTCCAATGAATCAACCAAATTCAGACTGGGCAAATCAATCAATTGTAGATGTTTTTATTTATCTATTTTTATTTTTTTATTAATAGACAATGTATTTGTTTAACATGATGACTGATTTTTACGTTTAGCATGGAATAAATATTAACATTAACTAAGTTACCAGAGACGGAAAGCAGTGATTGATGATAGACGTCTATCATCTAGATTTGAAATATGCTGGTAAACATAAATTTCAAACTTTGCTTGAGAAGGTCTCTTTTTTTACTCTTTCAGCTCCTCAATGTAACTTACAGTATTCCTGATAAATATACATGCACATTCCATGAAACTAGCCTTTGTTCAAGATGAGGCCATTTCAGCCCTAAAGTGCTGCTCTTTTTTTTCTGTGCTGTGAGCACAGTCTTCACTTTGACTCTTTGATTTGTGCTTCTTCTAAACTGAATGGGGTCAATATTTCCTAGTGAGCACCAGCTAAATGTGACTAATCCAGTTAAGTAGGATTTATTCTTCCCTTCACTTTTTCTAGGAGATTTGGCCTAGAACAAGACAACGGTACATGTCTTTTATTCTTCCATTTTACAATGAAATTGATTTTAAACATGGTAAAGGGTTAAATACGGGTCATGTTATGTGTTTGTAAAATTTGCATTCTTAAGCACAGTGCTCATCTATCAACTAGAGACTGTTGTTCCCGTTCTCTTAAACTCATGCATAGAAATGGGAAGATGAGATCCACCGCTTCCTCTCCTGTAGCTCCGTTGAGGAAAAACACCAGCATAAATAATTCCCTACATTCTTGAACAATTTTGTGGTTTGTGTTTCAAAGTTTCATTCAGTCTTTTGTACGGAAGAAATGTAACTTTAATGACTTCATTTCACATGCGAGAGCTCAGAATGTGCTTTTATCCAGGCACAGGCATTTATGTGTTATTTTAGTGAAGATTGCAAGATTCTTATATTAAAATAAAGCTGAGCGGCTAACCTTTCTCCTTGACTTAAATGAATTTAATCATCCAGCTGTCTGCTCCATGATTAAGCCTGTTCAGATTTGCCAAGTCTGTGCAATAAAATTTCCATGCTTTTCTTTATGTTGGCAAGCAGAGTTTGAGCTGACACTACATCTTTTCTGATAATGAACCTGTACTTCTGCCACTTTGTGTCTTTAATCAAAATACTGCTCTGTCTGTACTGTGTGGTTAGGTCACATCTGTGTCAGATGCATCCTGCTCTGGACAGCATTTTAGGTTCAGGGCCGTTAACTGGACTGAGGAATAAAATACAGAGGAAGAGGTAGGGAGCTTTGCGTTTGTTCATTCTGAACAGACGTTTTTTTCTACTAGTGTTGAAGTGCTAAAACACTAGATCTGTACAATATATTGTGACTCAATCATCACATGTGCATACACAATATTAATATAGCAAGGGACTATTTATATAATTGTTTTATATTCCAAGTGTTATAACATTTAGAGGTGTGCCGATCGATCGGTCACCGATCATAATCGGCCGATTTCCGTGAAATCGGTGATGATCGGGATCGGCCGATCATTGGCTC